>PPLE02000042.1:0-16741 GCA_003707735.2 [Candida] freyschussii | reverse complement strand
GTGCCCGTATTGATTGGCGTCGTTCTATGGTTACCACCGATATTAACCCGTTCTATGACCAATTTGTTAGATGGCAAGTGCAGAGACTGAAAGATATTGGAAGAATCAAGTTTGGGGAGAGATACACTATTTACTCGGAGAAGGATGGACAGCCATGTATGGACCACGATAGACAATCTGGAGAAGGTGTTACTCCACAAGAGTACACGGGTATCAAAATCCAGGTTACTGAATTTGCAGATCCATCTGTCGCTGAGGGATTGGATCCATCAAAGCCTGTCTATTTGGTGGCTGCAACTTTACGTCCAGAAACAATGTACGGTCAAACATGTTGCTTCGTTTCTCCAAAGATTGATTACGGTATCTTTGACAATGGCGACGAGTACTATATCACCACTGAGCGTGCCTATAAAAACATGTCTTATCAAAAGCTCACTCCACAGCGTGGTGTGTACAAGCCAGCCACTATTGTCAACGGTAAGAAGTTGATCGGATCGAAGATCAAGGCACCATTATCTTGTTATGATGAATTGAGAGTCTTGCCTATGGAGACTGTTTTGGCTACTAAGGGTACTGCTGTTGTAACTTGTGTTCCATCAGACTCTCCAGATGACTATATCACCACTAGAGACTTGCAAAACAAGCCGGAGTACTACGGTATTCAAAAGGAATGGGTCAAGGAGCCAGTTCCATTGATTAAGACTGAGAAATATGGTGATTTGTGTGCTGAGTATTTGTGTAAGGAGCTTAAGATCCAATCACCAAGAGACTCTGTCCAACTAGCCAAGGCTAAAGAGCTTGCTTACAAAGAGGGTTTCTACAACGGTGTGATGATTGTTGGGCCATACAAAGGTGAGAAGGTTGAAGTTGCCAAGGCCAAAGTTAAAGCTGATTTGATAAAATCAGGACAGGCATTTGTCTACAGCGAGCCAGAATCACCTGTTATATCACGTTCTGGTGATCTTTGTGTTGTATCGCTAGAGGACCAATGGTATGTTGACTATGGTGAACCAGAGTGGAAGGCACAAGCCGTTGAGGCCTTACACTCATTGCACTCTATGAACATAGCAGTGAAGAACGCACTTGATGCGGCTGCACAGTGGTTGAAAAGCTGGGCTCTTTGTCGTACCTACGGATTAGGTACCAAAGTACCTTGGGATGAGAAGTATTTGGTGGAATCCTTGTCAGATTCCACAATATATCAAGCCTACTATACCATTGGTCACCTTCTTCATAAAGACTTCTATGGACGAGAACTGGGTCCTTATGGGATCAAACCGGAACAAATGACTTGCAATGTTTTTGACTACATATTTCTACACAAAGACTTTTTGTCAAAGGATATCCCCTTGAAGGCTTTGGCCCACATGCGTCGAGAGTTTGAATACTTCTACCCATTGGATTCCTCCATCTCTGGGAAGGATTTGATCCCAAACCATTTGCTCTTCTTCATCTATACACATACTGCTATCTTTCCAAAGCGCTATTGGCCAAAAAACATCCGTGTTAATGGACACTTGCTACTTAACAACAAGAAGATGTCCAAATCCACTGGTAACTTCATGACATTGAGTGAAATCGTGGGGAAATTCGGTGCAGATGTCTCCCGTATTGCATTGGCTAATGCAGGCGATACATTTGACGATGCTAATTTCGAGGAATCAAGCGCCAATTCTGCTATTTTGCGTTTGACCACTTTGAAGGAGTGGGCAGAAGATGTTCTTTCTAATACAAGCAAGTTGAGATCAGGAGACTATGGGTATTTGGACAAGGCATTTGAGAATGAGATGAATCAATTGATAGAAAGATCATTCACGAAATATTCAGAGACCAACTATAAATCTGCCTTGAAATCATGTCTTTTTGAGTATCAATACGCAAGGGATTTTTATAGGGAGGCTTCTGAAAGTATGCATATTAAACTGGTGATACGGTATATCGAGACTCAGGCATTGTTGCTCACACCTATTGCGCCTCACATCTGCGAATATCTCTGGAGAGATGTGCTTGGTCACTCAACGACAGTCCAGGATGTACCGTTCCCCAGGGCATCAAAAAATGTGGATTCCTCTATCTCGGCCTCTCTAGAGTACATACGACGCTTACTCAGTTCGATTCGTGAGACTGAAGGATCTAAACTCAAGAAGAAGAATGGGGTTTCCGAAATAGATGCATCCAAGCCGGTCAAGATGACGATATTTGTCGCTGACACTTATCCAGACTGGCAAGAGAAGTACATCAGTCTTTCTATCGATCTCTACTCAAAGAATCAATTGAAGAATAACAAGTTGATAGAAAGTTTAGTGGGGGACGATAAGAAGAGGGCAATGCCATTCATTACCCACTTGGTTCAGAGGCTTGAAAGGGCAACCGCTGAAGAAGTCCTGGGTTTGAAACTGAATTTTGATGAGATTGCAGTAGTGAAGGTTATGTGGGCCAATTTGCAGCGAGCCCCTCAGTTTGTCAAAGTGTCAAAAGTGCAATGCATATCGTTCACACCAGGTGAGAAAACAGGTGTTGATGTCATGACAAGTGAACGTGTGCCTATTTGTTTAAACGAAAAGTCGATCGAGTCTGCTGTTCCAGGACAACCCGGAATCCTTCTCGAGAATATCTCACCATAATGCTGAGAATTTAGCTCACTAGTGAGAAGAGTAGTTTGGCTAAAAAGAGACGTGGAAGACCACCACAATTGCATGTAATTGATTGCACATAAAAAGCTTCGTATTATAGTTTTAGATGTAGTGAAGGAACCATCAAAAAGTGGAGCCATTGCTATCAATAAAAACACAGCCATGAGTAGAGAGACTCAATCCAAATCTGTTATCCCTCGCTTTCTCAACTCCCTTATAGTCCACATCCAAGTATAAGCGGCAGCGTTGAGATCGTTAGCAACTCTCCCGGGTCTTTGTAGTTTCCCACCAGTGCTAAAATAGCTTCCATTAGCTTCCAAAAGGGTTTGTTCAGACAGGGCACATTTTAGTGTAGCATATGAACCCTCTTCATTTGTACAACCAAATAGGTATCCAAATATCTGGAAGAAGAACCAGAATAGAATCCCCACAAAGGGTATTCTTGTCCAATATGAGAAAAAGTTTGTATTCATGACAAAACCTGGGTGTACCGAGTAACAGTGTAACTGTGGATGCTTGACCGAAAGTAGTTTTATATACTGCATGCCGGATGACTTGGCCATAGCATACCTAAACCAAGTGGAGATGATGTTTGGCCAGAAATCAAATACCCAATCTCGATTGAACTGGAACACTTCGAGTGAATGTGCAACAGAGCTCAAATAAATGACTCTGCCTCCGGTGGCAGTCATCATGGGGAGCAATCTCTGCGTTAATAAGAAATGCGAAATGTAATTAGTCTGGAGCTGAACTTCGAACCCGTCTTTAGTCTTGGAGAAGGGCAGAGCACCGACTCCGGCATTCAATATCAGTAAGTCCAGTCTCATCTCTGTTTGTCTAAAGACGGAAGCAGCCTCTTCAACGCTCTTCAGATCAACAAGGTCCAGTTTGAGCATCCGCAGGTCCCCGAGCCAGTGGTTCTGCAGTTCTGCTTCAATGACAGAGCTTCTTCGCCGCTGCGCCTCAAGTCTGATCTCCTTGATAGATTTGGCAACTTTGACGTGGTTCCTGCCAGCGATGTAAACGACGTAGCCGTGTAGGTAGAGATGGAGAGCCGTGAAGAAACCAATGCCAGAGTTCCCGCCAGTTACGAGCGCCACACGGCGAGTCTGGCTTGGGTTGATATAAGGCAGCAAATCTGGGAGGTTCATGTGGGAGGTTTGTAGAGCTAAAGCTGCAAAGGTGCGAAATGTGATATTTTATTAACCCTTTGAGACCAAAAAGCGGTTTTTCTACTGAGTTGATTTATGAGCTGGTGCTAGTTTTTCTATAAGATGGAAGAGGTTCGCTTTAGCGCTATGACTTATTGTGTGCTGCGGTACAAGTCTTGATGGCTGGGCTCGGCAAGCTGAACATCATTTCGATAGAGCTTATTGCTCTCATCACCACCACATTGTCCAGTTTTCTGTTCTATCAAAGTCTGCTTGTTCTTCGACGATGCTACCGAGCGTGGCTTCAGCTATGCCCTTGGCTCTTTGGAGCGCATAGAGGTCTTCTAGATAGATTGGTGGTTTCTTGCCCAACCTGCACTCTTTTAGCTGTCCTGGTCGTTGCTGCGTACCCAGCGCTTGAACAGATGAGGAGGGTGGCGACTATGAGAACAATAGTGCCTGGGAAGCGTTGACAGAAATAAGCCCAATGACTATAAAAGAGAGAGCCCTTCCTTTCTCTGTCGTTCCAATTCCTTCCTCTTATACACACAACCAGCAATTTCCCCAGACCATAGAATTGCTATCGTGCCCGACTAAAGTTACAAGGAGTTATTCAACCATCACTATCATATTGGTTCTCAACACGCTACAATGAGTGTACTCGCTAATACTGTTTGTTCTCCACACGGTGGCGACGAACTTTGTGCCTCTTTGAAAGAACTTAATCTGAGTAGAATCAATGATGATATCAATGAGAGACTCACTGCCAGTGGGAAAAAAAATTTCTTCACCAAGAACGCTCAAAAAGTTGATTTTCACAATCGAAGTGCTGTCTCCACTGTACTTCTAAGCTCTGATGAGTTCTTCTCTATAGATGATCGTGAGAAACTGGTTAACCAGCTTTATCTCCTTACCGTGAAAAGCTTTGAATCGACATTTAAGGAAAATGTAAAGCTCTACAAGATATCCAATGGTTACGAACATTTGGTGGCGCTAAGAACCATTGCAGCCACTGCAATTGCAAATTGCAAAGAGCTTTCTGGAGAGGTGCTTGAGTTTTTGAAAACTCTGGAGCAGAAAATCTTATCCTCTGATACAAATGGTGCAATCAAACAACAATCTGTTTATGCCTACTGTTCGATGACATTGGGGCTTTATGAACAAATCGGCAATGATGGAGTGGAAAAAACACTTGATTTTCTTCTAAGTGTATTAAAGTCTCTAACCTGCGACGTTACAGGAAACTCACAAGTCATTAGCAGTGTTGTTTATGGCCTTGGAGCCATACTGACATTGCTTGATTCTGACCCAAGGCTGTCCAAGAGTCATTATATACGAGTTGTTCTTGATTCAACATCTGATCTTTTACTCAATTCCAGTGATGTCGAAGTGACAAAACCCGTCGCTATGATATGCGGCTTGTGTTACGAGATGTACCCATACTGCGATGATGCGAGCTCCCAAGATTATAGCCATGATGATGGGCCTTATCACTACCCTTATGAGCTTATTGAAAGATTGCAGAATCTTGTTTCATCCTCTACAACGGAAAGCTCAAAGCAGGGTAAATCCGAAAGCCGTTGCGTTTTTAGAGAGGCTCTCAATACGGTCAAACTTTACTCAAACAGGGTATCAAGACTGGAGTTGAGTGAAAGTTGCACTATTTCTGAGCAAATTGTATCTCGTGTGACGCTCAAGAAGAACATGACAATTGGTTTGAAATCGTGGTTCGCTTACTTAAGATACATTGCCATGAATTGGGCATTTGGACCTGGACTCTATACTCAACTTGTGTCGAACCCGAATTTGGATGATATATTACGCCAGGATATCAGGAATGGGAGTGAGATGAAGGCAACCAAAGAAGAACGTCGTTCTGGCCAGGGAAATTTCATTCTGAATCATGGTAAAGAATCATCTTCCAAGCCCGAAAGAAAAGAGAAGCATCGTAAGTCTAATGTAGATAAGGCCAAAGCTGAAAGGATGATATATACGGGAAGAAGAGACAAATTTAATCGTCAAATGGAGGATTGTGGTATGTGGTGAGATGATCTAATTTATTTATTGCTTTTGAGAACCCCTGAATGGCTTACAAAAATATTTGTAGAGAGATCTATCGTCTTCATCACACGTACTCATTTTTTTTTCTCCAAGGAGCTTTTCATTATCACACATACATGTTGCATCCTAGATATCTCTCTTCTTTTACGCTATAATAAAGGCCAAAAAAATCTACGAAGCTTTGGATGTTATGTAAGCATAACTATAGCATCAGTTGGGCCCGTTTCCTAAGTCTTTCGGTTGCGGCCATATCTAGCAGAAAGCACCGTTTCCCGTCCGATCAACTGTAGTTAAGCTGCTAAGAGCCTGACCGAGTAGTGTAGTGGGTGACCATACGCGAAACTCAGGTGCTGCAATCTCTTTTTTTTTTCGTTCTCTTGCAATTCGAGAAGGTAAGCAAATTGCTCTTGAAAGAAGCACGGTCGAGGCCCTACGTGGTTGGCAACAGGATGTATTGACTATACTATTAACGTTCAAACAACCCGTCATCTTCAAACTCATCGTCAAAGTCATCCTCATAACTATCGTAATCAGAAGAGTCATCTTCGCTATCATCAGACGAGTCACCACTTTGTCCCTCAATGCACAGATTCGTTAACGTTTCACCTTTGATTTGTGAACCTTTACTCACAGTGTAACCACCTTCAACGTAGCAGTTTACCAACCTTGCCTTACTATGCACAACGGCCCTCTGTCCAATAACAGAGTTTTCCAACACAACATCATCCTCCACTGTAATACCATCAAGTAATACACACCCTGTCAAACGACATCTTTTCCCAATGTTACAATTTTTCCCAACAACAGTCTTTTTAACACTAGTACGTTCCCCGAGACTGGTATTCTCACCGACAACGGAATCTGCGCCCACGGTAGCGGCACCTTTCTCCTTCGCCTGTGGTGGTTGTTGCTGTTGCTTTGCCTTCAACTTCATGATATAACGATTTGCCTCAATGTATGCAGGTATATTGTCAGATCTGATAAAATTGCACTGTGAAGGGAGCACTACAAAACTGATTGTGCCCTTAGCCTCTGAATGTTTCCATGAGCGACGCGCAAGGTCCCTTATGATTTTGGTGATTGATTTTGTTTTATAATCTGAGAGTTCCTCGTTGAGAATCTTGAGGGAATCTTGTGAGAAAAAATAAATGAATGAGTCTAATAGCTTTGTTGAAACGTTGGCATGTGGATATCTCCAAATCATCTGTGTTCTCAGTTCCAAGAACTTTGACGCTTCGACGGAATCCTTGGAATAAATGTCAAGTAAATGATGATCTTCAGAATATACTGTGTAGTAATGAGTCAGATTTTTCTTATCTATACTCTCGAATTTATTCAAATAATGAACAGACATTGCAATGTCCTTCTCCTCTCTGTTTCTATACTCCTCGATCAAAACCTGTGGTGGGAGATCCGTCAAGAAATCACATGGTAGCATAACAAAATCACCACTTTTATCCAATTTGTGTATAAACTGCTCCAGGATTTCACCAGTGGATTCACCATCAAACTTGATCAAATCAATCAAACATCCCTTGGCCTCTTTAGGTCGTCTCTCTCCATATGCCTGGATGACAGTTGTAATATCAGCACTACTCTCTGAATCCGAAACAACACTTATAGCACGAAAGGGCGCCTGATCACACCATTCCAAAACGTACTCAATCATGGGTTTGTTCCCAATGGGGAGCAATGCCTTTGAGATCCCGCTTTCTCGCGTGGAAGAGAAAGGAGAGAGGTTGACACCCTTCCCACAACAGATAATAGCATGGAATTCCATATCTTACACCCTGAGCCTTTGTCAATCCTAGAGACCCAACGTTTCCTGTTAAATGTCTCTCTGTTCATTAACAGAACGGGAACAAAAAAAAAAAAAAAAAAAAAATACGCATAGATATATCGGTAAGGGCACTCCCAAGTTACGAGGGTACGTCACCTGATCGTACACGTGATATCTCCTTAGAGATCTACCCTCGGAAGTTTTGATCACTTGTTTTCGAGAAGCCCAATCAACGAAAAATCGCCACTTTGGGCAACGAACCTTGAATCAACTTGTCGGGCGGGCAATTGTTCAAGTCTTTGGAGTGTCTGTTGTTGCTGATTTCACCTAAGGATCATGTCTGAAGAGAACGACCCGCTTTTGCAAGCGCTTAACCAAGACGAATCGGTGGCCAACCGTGAAGAAGAGCCCACCAGTACGAATGAGCCTTCACCTGAACAACAGGCTCGTGATAAGGCATTGACCAAGTTTAAGAATAAACTGATGGAGCATAGAACATGGGACGCTCGATTGAAAGAACTCAGACTGAGCATACGAGGTTTGGAGAAGGAGTTCGATAAAACAGAGGAGGATATCAAGGCGTTACAAAGTATTGGACAAGTTGTTGGAGAAGTGTTGAAACAACTTGATGACGAAAGGTTTATCGTTAAGGCTTCCTCGGGCCCAAGATACATCGTGAACTGTAGAAACTCTATCAAGAAGGACAAGTTGAAACAAGGTGTTAGAGTTGCCTTGGATATGACGACATTGACGATCATGAGAATCTTGCCTAGAGAAGTTGACCCGTTGGTTTACAATATGACCACTTTCAAACAAGATGAAGTGAACTTCAGTACAGTAGGAGGGTTGACAGAACAAGTTAGGGAACTGAGAGAAGTTATTGAATTGCCCCTTAAGAACCCGGAGTTGTTTTTGAGAGTTGGTATCAAACCACCAAAGGGTGTTTTATTATATGGACCACCAGGTACAGGTAAGACACTTTTAGCAAAAGCCGTGGCGGCCACCATTGGTGCCAACTTTATTTTCAGTCCTGCATCTGCCATCGTTGATAAATATATCGGTGAGTCTGCTAGATTGATTAGAGAAATGTTCAGCTATGCCAAAGAACACGAGCCGTGTATCATATTCATGGATGAAATTGATGCCATTGGTGGGCGTCGTTTTTCTGAAGGTACATCTGCAGATCGTGAAATTCAACGTACATTAATGGAATTGTTAAATCAGATGGATGGGTTTGACTATCTGGGACAAACTAAAGTGATTATGGCTACAAATAGACCAGATACGTTGGATCCAGCATTATTGAGAGCTGGGAGACTGGATAGAAAGATTGAAATTCCACTACCTAATGAAGCTGGACGTTTGGAAATATTCAAAATTCATACTGAAAAGATTTCAAAACAAGGTGAGTTTGATTTTGAAGCTGTCGTGAAGATGAGTGATGGCTTCAATGGTGCCGATATAAGAAATGTCGTAACAGAGGCTGGGTTCTTTGCCATTAGAGCTGATCGTGATTACATTGTGCAAAACGACTTGATGAAGGCAGTTAGAAAAGTGGCTGAAACCAAAAAATTGGAGGGAAAGTTGGAGTATGAAAAGCTTTAGGATAATATAACTACTTATTCCCTACCATATCTTTCCTGAAACTCATTTTGTAGATGTCTCTTTAGATCAGCAAACTTGTTTTGAAAGTTTTTCCCACAGTAAACACAAATCATATCACTTTTGGACAACATAATTTCCATGTCAGTTGAGTCAAGTCTTTTGTCATCATTGGCTAAAGGTAATTGGTCAAAATCCACAAAGAATCCCGTGGTGAATGAATTGTAATGTTTCTTGTTTTTAAGCCGATCACTATGGAAATCTTGAGTAATGATATGAACGTGGAGATTCGACAAAGAAGGAACAGCATGACAACCAACTCTGATAAAGCTCTCCTTCTCTCTGATGTTATACTTGTTCTCGAGTAGCTCTATGATATCTGACTTCACCCTTTTAATGAGTATCTCCGCCTTGTTTTTGAGCTCTTGGTCTTTGAACGCTAGGAGTGGGTTTTGCTTAGAGATTGCAAGTTCACGTGGGAGAAGAAGATAGTGGATTAACGACTTGGGGAATTGATCCTTCACTATGACAAACTCCTCGTCATGATATATTACAACATTTGGGTAGGACTCAGGGTGTGTGATATACTTTTGGAGAGCATATTTGTATGACATTGTATGTCATTCAAGGGTTATGTTGCCTGTTGACAAATTACGAAAAATCTACAAACCGTCATTGCACCCATCTTTAAACGTTGGCCATTACCTATAAACATGATCAATTTTTGCCATCTAACACAACAAGGAATCCGCCAACTAAATGCAAAGATCCACAGACAAATACGTCAACATCTTGGTTCATATTCCTCACAATCGCGACACTAGTTTCGATATCACTCACGACATGTATTTTGGACTTGGGTTCAAGTTCACTCCATTGTTTAGCTAGTAGCTTCTGGACTTCTAATTTATCCACAGCTTCCTTCGAAGTGTTGATCGATACCAGATCCGCGGAGTAATCACCAGACGACCATGTCACATTGGTTGTGAATATAACTTCGTCAAACGTGACAGGAGATACCTCCTTGAAGAGCCTTGTCAATAGTGCCGCCGCGTCTCTTGTCTGTTGATTGAATAAAAGTACTCTTTTCTTGTTCGGCTCTGTCACTGACTTGAACCATCCGGAGGAGGCATCAATACTCTCCATTGTATGGGCACCATCTATAAACCAAGTGATATTCCCATCTTTGATGACCTGACATCTTCCAGGCCAAAATGTCTCTTTTAAACCGATTTTGGTTTTCTCGAAATCAACTTCAATGTTGAGCCTTGACAAGTGTTCATTTGTCAAGGCAACAGCCAAGGCGGCATTAGTCCTTTGGAAATCACCCGGAATTCCAAGTTCTAAACCTTCCACTAAGGACTCATCAACAACGTGCAATTCCTCGCCTTTTTCCCTTGCTCTCTCCTCCAATACTTTCAAGGCCTCTGGCACTTGTTTCACTGTAAAGGCTTTCGTTCCATGTTTATATATGCCGCCTTTATTCCACGCAATTTCCTCTATAGTGTCGCCCAGCATAAAAGTATGATCTATTCCCAAACTGGAAACACCAGTGGCTGTAGGCTTCTCAAAGATATTGGTAGAGTCATACTCGCCTCCGACGCCGACCTCATAAATTGCGGTATCAACGCCTTCTTTCATAAAGACATGGAATGAAAGCAAAGTCAGATATTTGAAGTACATGGGCTTCATCCCATCAGCCATATGAGGGAACTTGTCAGGATCACTGCTAGTCGAGTTCAACTTGTCCCACACCTCAAAGAAGTACCTTGTGAAGATATCCTCGGCAATCGGCTCGCCATTGATCCTTATCCGCTCCCTTACGCTCTTCAGATGCGGAGATGTGTACAGCCCGATTTTCTTCAACTGTGGATACCGTTTCAAGATTGAGTGGGCAAAGGCACAAGTAGAGCCTTTGCCCTTGGTCCCCGTGACATGGATCACGTTCAGCTTGTCATAATCCGCGGCCGAGTAGCCGATCCGTCTAGACCACTCACGCATCTCAGGTATCGCCAAGGCATTTTTCCGGATCCCCAGCTTCTTTGTTGCCTCGATCGTCGCAAAGTTGGATTGAAGCGAGTTCAAGGCGTTTATAGCATCCTATTTCTATAGTCAGTCAATCACGTTCGACTTCCACCGGCTATAACCGAGAAATCCTCACATTGTAACTTCGACGCATTTGATTGGCCGCTCCCTGCTTCTGTTTAGCCGCCCAGATTTCATTCAATACACAGAAATCATCGTTGTTTTCAACGGCGGCTGATTGTTTGTGAAGTTGGTGTTTGGATGTATCGCGATGTTTTCTATCAATCTCATATACAAAAAAAAGGCCGCTGCACACACTCTCGCTTTCTCATTCGTCTTCTTCTCTCATTTACCCATTTTGAGTGAAGATGTACATGCCTAATTTGATGCCCCGTGACGTTCATCACTTGTGGCTACAACGAGATCACAGGCCAATCGCTCGCGACCAGCCACAGCGGTCTCAAAAGAGAGACGAAGAGCCCAATAGCCATACAGCTACCGTTGCACCGCCATTGTCGAGTTACTCCTCGGAGAGACCCGGTGCGCTGTGGAGCAATACCCAGGACCAAGACGTTATCCATAAGGGCTTTGAAGAGAAATTGCGTCGAATAAGAGCCATTAGCACTTTGGGTTATTCGTACTTGACACCATTGGGCGTGGGCAAAACAATGCAAGCGATTCAAGAAGAGGCGGAGATGCGTGCACAGATGGAGGATCAGTTCCATAACGATACCACTACGGCGGAGAACTTGCTGGGTGAAGTCGATGCTAATAGCGCCCTATTGGAAGGCTCCCAGGATCAAGTGCAAGAAGAGGAGCCCTTACAACAACAGGTGCCATTACCAGAAACCCAACCGTTACAAAGTGCAGATTTGGATGATGAGATACCCGATGCTGAAGAGGCCTCATACAGTAACGCTTACGATGATGATGAGGAAAGTGCAGATGGAAACACGCTTGAAAGACAATATGACCGGGGATTCATGGTTGACGAAGATGAGCAGGACGATGACGAAGACGAAGTACATTACACTACCCCAACTAGAGATAACGACCCTCAATTACAAAGACATGTCTCTCAAAGAGCTTATTCACCATTGAGTCCAAGAGCTAGCAACTCGTCTTCATATCACGTTGGGAATGTATCTTTGAATGGCTCTGATTTAGATATGACTATTGAGGATTGAGTTTGACTTCATCAACTTTAGCTCTTTGTAAATGGATAGCGGGTACCATCCATTTCCCACAGCTACATCTTGACCCTTTCCAACTATAACCACCCACTTTTGTTTGACACTTTGGGCATTGAAACTTGCCTTCAACTTCGGCCTTTCCTTGCAATTCATCTTTCATCCAATTCAAAGGCTCAACGAAGAAATGTGAACATGTACTAGCTGCATTTTCAACGCTTATCACACGTCTCGAGTTTGGTACTCTTCTAATGAATCTGCTTTGTTTGGACTCTTCACCCGGTGGAGTATGATCCACAAATGCTGTGGATAATGCCAATATCTGCCGACATCTCTTGCATCTCAACTGTGTGATATCTGCGCCTTCTTTCACTTTGGACGTGTCAATGAAAGTGGCATCATTCGAAACCAAACTTCTCCCGGTCGGGTCAACTTTAACTGAATGTTGAAGAAGCCATTGTCTATATATGGGGTCAGTTTTATCCAATTGACAATTCAACGCATGATATAGTTCCAATTGCTCCTTAAAACTGTCATTAGGACACACTGATGGTCTTTTCCTCTGTATAGCATGCAACGCTTGTTGTGGCTCTAAATTGTATTTCTTCATTAAATAACTCGCTAGTAAAGTAACCGACCTACTAACCCCGGCCTGACATACAACCAAGACATTTGTTTTATGTGGAGCTTTGACACCTCGTACGATTCCCACTTGGTCGGGATATAGTGCCCTGTTGATGAAATCATTCGCGTCATCAAAATGTTCAATGATATTGGTTTGCTCATCATCATCCACTGGGATGTAATGGATGGTATACTTGTTGAAAGAATCTGGGAAGGTCCCTTTAAACACAGCAACTAAATGGGTGATCTTCGCTTCTTGGAGAGCATCCCTATTAGCCATGACATATGGGTACGATGATATAAATAATCCACCCAATATCCTCTCCATTTTTGAGTATTTTGGTAGTTGTGGGCCAAAGCTATAAATTTTTTTTTTTTTTTTTTTTCATTTATTTCAAGCTTTAACCGATGAGATTCATATCAACAAATTAATTCGCGGAGAGCTACAAGGTTTCTATGAATATGGTATAATAGAGGCTGATATATACATGGCGTTCATGCCTCCAGAGCTCCATTACCCCAGATCCAATCCCACCGGCCCTTTTTGTGTAACATTGCTAATATCAAAACCCCGGGCAAATGCCAAACAGAAGCCCAAAACGTCTTCTTTGCATACATATTCGCCAACTTCATCCCCTCGGCGTCAGGTGTTCTCCCATTCTTATAATTTAATCTCTGTTGATAACAGAATTTAAAACTCCAATACGTCATCCAGCCGTTCAAAAGACCAGAGTCTATTGGGAAAACCCAATCAGTGACTCCACAATACGTTAGTGCAAAACAGATTGGAAACATCAAAAGTGCATATCTAAAACCGACACGAGCATTCAAACGTGGGTTTTTGAAACATGCCATCACATAACCAGCGTTTTTATACTCGTTTCTTATATTGTGACTCAGTGCATTGAAATGAGGGAATTGCCAAGCGTAGAGTAATGCAGCGAGACACCATGCCCCCGGGTGAGTCAAAGGTGAAGATGCAGCCCATCCCATAAGTGGTGGTATGGCACCCACTATAGCTCCAACCCAAGTATTAATAATGTGTTTCCTTTTCAATGAGGTATAGATCCAGGCATATAGTACAATATTGGCCCCGCCGAGCATCGCCACGGTGCTATTGACACCGAAATACAACACAGATACTCCAAGGGTCCCAGTAATAGCGGCAAAATTATAAGCTTGCCTTGGTGTTAACAACCCTCTTACAATAGGTCTTGATACTGTTCTCACCATCAGCTTGTCAAACTCCGGCTCACGGCCTTGGTTGATAGCATTGGCAGAAGCTGAACACAGTCCTGTCCCAATCGTCAAGAATAACAACTGCGGTACAGTCGCGTTATAAGGGGTCAGGGCATATGAGCAAATTGCTGACAGTACTACGAGAGCGGTAAGTCTCGTCTTTGATAGCGCAAGATATGGAGCATACGCGGGTATTCGCACCGCCTTGGCAGCCAGTTCAGGGCTCTTTGTTTTCACTTTGAATGGGATCCGCTCCGTATCCAGCTTTGCCTCTGTAACATCTGTTGTGCAGCTAAGAGCCTTAGCCAATGAGTTCGTTTGAAGCCTTGATGATGTTAGATTGGAGAGAAACTCCAAGGGTGATGGATCTAATGAGGGAGGTTGTGTCTGCGTCGAGGATGTCGAGGAGAACCTGAGTAAAGTTCTCGGGATCCCGCTGAGTGGCCGTCTCGCACTGAGCAAAACGGGACGCAGCACGATCATAAGGCGATGTGGTTAGTTAGAGTGGTGATTGGAACCTCTCGAGATCCCGACACACGTTCGAGCTTATCGTGCCATGAAAAGGAAAAATTTTGAGTACGGCCGCGAATGTGTTTGTGAGGTCTCATCATTTATGGACTTGAGCTACGTTGCCAGTTTGAGCCAACGAGGTGGCGACTGTGATGCTAATCTTGCGGCTTGCCACGTGAAGCAAGTCCCTTCGGAAGGCTGCTGAAGTTTGAGTGGAGGCTTTCATCACTGCCGAAGATTACCTCGAGAATCTTGTAGTTTCAGCTCTCTGAGTCCTCGAACACATTTCTTGGAAGAAGGATCATTTGATTACATCGTCACTGCTCAGTACATGCAGCCTCTTTTAGATAGGATATTTCTTCTCCACAGAGTTAATCCCCGATCTTATTCATACAGCTGGGAACTACAAGACTCATACTAAGAGCTGAGGTACTTAATAAAAGTAAAACTCCAAAACTCGCTTCTTTTGCGCTCCATCAAGCTGTTTCTTTGCCTCAATGGACACTTCAGTCCGAGGTCTCAGACATGTTAGCTTTCAAACTCCAAAAAATGGATTGTATTGTCTTCAAATCTCAACATCTAGATTGGCACATTTGAAGACCACCAGATTGAGGGTTTCGTGATTTGATCATGTGATCCTGCACGTGATCAGGTGCCGGAACTATCAATCATGAACTGACGAATTCCATCGATTGGAAAGCAGGTTCGATGTATTATAGTTGTCTGAATAGTGTTATCGGAATCCACTGAAGAGGAGAATTGAAAGGTAGTATCGTATTAATCAAAAATTGTTTTTTCGTGTGATTTAATCTTAATTTAATCTTGAGTTGTTTGGGGAAAGCAGTTTTCAAAGCTGGGCCAGCTAGTGAAAACAAATAGTTATCGTAACTCGTTTGTTTAGACAGATTTTGAGCTACTTTCTAATGCAATCGATTCTCTCTGTACAAGCCATCAAGCCAATAGACTCAATTCACCAGGATTCCCACCAGAACGTGTTCAAATTCCAACATTTAATTTGGCACATTTGTAGACCGTCATTTTGGCATATCCGGGGATTGATCAGGTGACACAGCACGTGATGTCCGGAAGTGCTGTGTTTACTATGGGCGGACCAGGTTTGTTAGCAAAACAGCCAAATCATCGAATTTAAGCACATTTACTACATCAATAGGAAGCCATTGGAAGGGACAACGCAATGGTAGTGTCATCACATCGATAGCTATGCTAGAGCACGAGATATCGTGACATCTAGTTCAACTACACCTGGAAAAAATTTGACAGCCGTTCCCTCTATTTTTTGCCCGGATCTTCAAAATGGCATAGTGGGCCATAGAGAAGTCTGGGACTTGTGGGATTGCTACGTATCGACTTGTTCTATATAGGGCTATCTAATGGACCGGTTTTGGGACCGATCGGACAAATCTTGGAATTTTGGTGATGAGTTGAGATGGGCAGGTCTCAACCCAAGCACCGAAATAACAAGCGTCCATGGCCTGTGGTTGGCCTGTGGTTGGCATTGGAGTTGTGGAGAAGTATTATGTAGCTTTGCTGGGCATCAGTGGGCACCAGTTCGAGGTTGAGGTCTCAAATTCAAACCCTATGGTGTCCAATCCCGGACAAGATCATCCACCACAGAGCTCAGATCGATCACATACAACGAACGAACCAGTGCATCCATGGCCTGGAGCTGTGGAGAAGTGTTAGCATTGTTTGAAATGAGTGAACAACAGTTCGAGATTGACGTCTCAAAACATCCACGGTTTCAAATCCCGGACAAGATCATCCACCACGTAATATCCTGAGACGTTCAACAAACGAACCAATACCATTGGATGGACACTGATTGAGATGGATGGACTCGTGGAACTTCAGGGGCGACTCATGTGAATTTGTCAGCATAGTTTTCCATTGATAGCCAAAACTGGG
>PPLE02000041.1:0-17599 GCA_003707735.2 [Candida] freyschussii | reverse complement strand
GTTTCTTGCTATTTCAAGTCACAGTATGAAAAGTGCAACAACCTCAAAGAAACACCAACGCACGAAATCATAGGTTCTGAACTCAATGGCTGTCCGGGACCATCAAGAGCTTCACACTATGACCACTTGTTGAATTTATCTCGCTGCTGAAGACATCTCTAACTGGACTTGTCATCGCTCGAAGCACAACTGCAAACATCTCAAGCTCTGTCGTAAGTTTTGGGCTTTGTGACATCACCGAGAAGCTGAGAACCAAAGTTCCGATGCGTGAAATCGTACCGTTGGGAATCCTAGTGTGAGGATTATGGAACTTCTGGTGGGATTGTTTACTGCTATGTGGTGAACTGGCCTGTTATTGTGTGTTTGAAATAGTGTGAAGAAAGCGTTGAGCATTTTGGGGAGATTGTATGAATTTTCTGGTTTTCTCGTTTTTGTGTTTGATTGTGCCTTGTGGCTGGTGTGTATGCATTTCGGGCTGATTTACTGCAAAGGTGATTAAAAATACAAGCGGTTTGAGGAATACTGAGGCTCCAGTAATATAGTAGCTTTTTTATTTCTGTCTCTTTATTTCTCTGCATCGAGATATGATGGGAGTTGTCGAGACAATATTACGTACGATTCCGGGTTAAGAATTTTGATTTGCGGCAATCACACTGTTTTGTGAAAAATCTGGAGAGACTGATAATACCTTCGATTCAACTGTCTGATCTTTGACTACATATATGTTAAGGGTTCGGTGTAGTCTCACTAGAACGATGGCACAATCACCAAAAACTGATAATATATTTTTTGAGCCTTGGAAGATCATCCTATGGTCGACGTTTCTTTGTAGAATCGTGGCCAGTGAATCCACATAACAATATGACACCTGAATCTTCAAGCAAGAGAAGTCGAAGGTCGTAAGCTCGATATTCTTTGAGAGCTTGAGCTAGAAGAATCGCTCAAAAATGTTGATAATGACAGAACGAACTTTTTGTAGCCACGAGTTCCCGCTGCGATATGAACTCATCTATCTAATTTTAATCTCTGTAGTATTTGACGTGCAGCGTTAGCTACATTGATGAATTATATTATCACTTGCAATGCACTCGAGCACACCACTGGTGCAAAGTTTAGCCGGTCGGCCACTATTCTGGAGGTCTTGACCACATCAAAACAAAGACGGATGCAATGGATCCATGAAATTGCTTAACGCAGTATCAACTCTTATCTCAATCTCTTGATATCGTGGTGTATCACCTTTTTCAAGTTTTCCGATGATTGATGAACGGAGTATCACTGTGGATACGTTTGCTCTTGTAATAAAGGTACACTTTCTGTGTGCTGAGTTGACAAAGCGGGCATAGATAGTCTTTATATCCACAACCGAGGACAGTTTTTTTCCTTGGATGTTTCTTTACGCAATCAAAATGGAAGAAGTGTTTGCACGGTAATATCAACAGCCAATCGTTCTCGTTGTAAGTCTTTAGGCAGATACAGCAAACGAAATCTTCGACATCGCAACCATCCACTGTGGCAAGCTCAGAATCCTTTTTTATCATGCATTTGATGGACTTTTGAGGGTTTGTTACGTCAAAATCCTCAGCTCGTTGTGAATAACTTGGAGCAAACTTGTCAATCTGCTTTCTAGTCAAAGATTTCTCCCATTCATCACAAAGATAGCCAATTAAATGAAACAAGGCGAAAAAAAATGGACCGAAGACAATGATGAAAGGAAGCGCTAATAGCCCGAAAAAGAGTCCCAAGCAAAGGAAGATATCTTTGTTTGTTTTTTCAAGGCGCTCGAAGAATTTATGCGAAATCAAAAAAAGTGATAACTCAATCATGGTACCAAAAAATAGAGCAGCACAAATTACTACTCCTGAGTATTCTGCGTCGATGTAAGTGTTGTTAGAGATATAGCTTCCATTGGTGGAGTTACTAGAGCCATTGAAAGATAGCGTCTTATTAGACCAAGGCGTCTCAAGCCTATATGGAGCACTATGCGTCAGTGAACCTTCAGCAACTCTTTGAGGCAAGGCAATGGATGCTACCACTCCAACAAAGAGTGTTACCAGGCGCACTATCATGTTGATGGAGTGTAAGGGAAGGTAAGGGACGTAAACTTTTGAACAAATCTCATAAACCACGTTATCTGAGAATAAAACGCTCAATGTCTCGCTATGATTGTAATTGCGGAATTCCGTAAGTGCAAACAAGAAAAAGGGTTTACTTGTTCTCAATTTCAAAGCTATGCTGTCTTGATGAGAATGATACTGAGAGTAGTGTTGGAGATGTCTGTAATTCTCGTTTGTATCTCTGCCCTTTTGTTTTAAAGGTACTTGCTCTTTAAATTCTCAGCCTTCATATAAAGTCACCCACTTAGAAATTTAGACAGATTTATTTGCTCTGCCTTAGGACCAGCTTTGTCAATCTTTCATTAACGTCTCATGATTTCATCATACCTCTTATATAGTCTAGTTTTATGGCCTTCCACGTCATATTTCCGGTTCGTGAGCTACTAGTAAACAATTTTTTTTATTTTATTTCATTGATTCAATATATAAATATCGTCATCCTTGCAGATAAAAATAAGCTAGCGAGATTCGGAATATATAATAATATTAGATGAAGTAGTTTTAATCTAGCAAACTACTACGCACCCGCTGTACTGTGTTCATCATACGATGCAGCTTCAGTTGATTAACAGACTACAGTGACAGTGGCCTGAGATCCATCATACCTTATAAATAGTAAGAGTTAACCAAGTTTAATTATGACACTATTAACCCGTACACCAGAGTATAAAATGACTGTGAATTTTTGCCCTTCTTATTGAGCCGTAGAGGGCGCTCAAGATTGAGGATGTGGGTGAATAGTCGACTGAAATATTGACACCATCGTTATTCGTCTTTCAAAGCCTTCCATATTGCGAAATCTTCTAATGCCGGTGTTTTCACGGGTACTACTATGTTATCAAATAAACTGCTAGGCTTATGTTTTTTAGCCTTTTCTGTTTCTCCGAAATTCAATCATTGATAACCTACAATGGCAGTTGGTTGTATGTATACTTGTTTCAAGCAAAGGCCTGATGCCGTCGTACAGCGTGGATGTTCAAAGCGCTAGAGAAACTACGTGAGGGCTCAGAGGCCGCATGGCACCTAGAGCCCGGATTAAAGGGGGTTGTAGTAGGGCTCATCTCGAGAACGATCAAAACACTTTATTCAGTGGCACAGTCATGATAGTGAAATACCTGCCAGAGGGGTGATCGCAGGCTATAGACTTTGCCTCTCGATATCAGGTTCCCTGAACTCTTTGCAAGCTAACCACTATCGCCAAGAACACGATGTGATGCATTTCATTAGCTAGGCAAGAGCCGCGGTCTTTCAAGAACAGAAGCTGTGAGATAATTCTACCAAGTTCCGAATCCTAACCACCATCTTTTCGGTTCAACCCCAGTAGGGCTACATATAAATATGGCGAAAGCGTACGGCCCGACGCCAGTTACCTATACCCTGTCAACGTAAACTGCACTCAGTCCTAGCCCTAGCACGCTTTCAAGTCCACTAACACGATTCTCGACTCACTCGTCTCGATCGCAATTCGTAGAGCTACCCGAGCCAAAGCAGCCAGCTTCAAAGAGTGTAACACCAGACCGACAAGCGTAGCGTAGCTGGCCTTGAATGACAACAAAGCCAAGGCTCAGCGCCTCAGCCCAGTAGTGGACAGCTCGTTACGAGCATTGGACCCGCGAAACGGACAAGGATTTGACAGAAGCTCTGATCACCAAACGATCCTTGCACGTTCCAGACAGGGATCCATCGTCCCCGCCACCCGCCACACTCAGATGATCGACAGCATAGGCTCGTAGTCAGCCTGTCACGGGATCGCTTGGAGCTGCCCTGCGCTTCCCTGGGCTGGGAGCGCGCTCAACCTTCAGCGGGAGAAGCCTCGCAAATAAGATGCGTGCCTTAAAAATCTAGACAAGGATCATGCATGCCAAAGCATACAAATGCCAGATCGTCCCAATCAGAACGCATCGAAAGAGGATGAGATGGCATCGGCGAAGGACTCCACATCCCTTTGTCTAGCGCGACGAATATCGAAATGGGTGAAGAACATATGTTGAAGTCTACAGCACCTGACTCCAAGCCAACTATTCAAGAAGAGGTTTGATCATTATCTGGGTTTGAAGTGCGATAGGATGAGTAGTAAGGTGGTGTTTACCTGGATGGCTCGAACTGGACACAGATGAAGCCTGTTTCGGGCAAAGGTGCATAGGAACAAGGTTAAATAGCTATCTTTGGTCTATCCTAGTTCCCTACCTGATATTTCGTCCCCCACCACAGATGCATGGTTCCTAATACGGGAGATGGAGATCTTGAAAGGATGCGTCAGTGATGAACATCTGTCTCGCTTAGCTTTTGTTCGATACCTTTGAATACGAAACTCCCATACCGAGAGATAGAGGGCTCAATTGAGAATAACTGAATAGGCCATCCCGTGCCAAAGCCCAAATATCTTGAATTGAAAGGCTTTACAATCATCACCCCCTCCCACTTCATATGGCTTGAATACTCCAATCACTTTCACTCAGAGCTCACGACCTTTGGGTGAATTGTTGTTGGATCTTGCATATGCAAGATCCAATCGACGCTACATGTACCCTTGAGCTTGAACACAGCGTCAGTCTCACGAGCCACTCACTGCTGAAAGAATCTCAAAGTTGGCTGTTATCCTTTGTCCCATATAAAAGCTCCAAAGCGCCTCTCAGCTTCCTCAACTTCATCTCAGTTTATCTTTATTCACAAAGTCATTCGCTAATCAAAGAGGAACAATGAGGATACTCAATTTCTTCTCATCCACCTTATTGTGGATAATGCTGGGCACAGCAGCTGCTCAGTCGTCCTCGTCATCAGCTTCTATCAGTGCTGACAGCGACTTCACAACTGTCACCACTCCATTGACATACTCTCCAACTGCCACTGACGAATGTATCGTAACCTCTTCCACTGGTGTGGTTAATGGTGCATCTTATTCCTATGCCTATGACGTTGCTCAGTCCACTTACCAGAAGACTGTTGCGTTTGTGGATGTCACTTACAATAGATATACAGTCACTTGGTATCTTAAGTTTGACTCTGCTCTTGATGCCGAATCTTTCACCACTTACAGTGCCGGTGCTAACATCGATTCCCTCACTGGTACAGTCAACTTGGAAGAGGGTTCATTCATTATTTCCTATGTTGCCGAATGGCCTGCTTTGGACCAAGTGGGGTCCGTTATCAGCTTCTGCAACTTGGAATACGTCTCATTTGTATTCGTTAAAGATAGCGGCAATGAGATTTACCTGTTCTACACAAACAATCTGCTATCCTCTGTTGTCAGACTTTTGGAAAACACCATTTGTGAAGTGGGTACGTTACTGAATTGTAACATCTACGATGATTCTTTGAACTTTGACTGTAACAGTTTGTCCGACTATACTAGCTGTTCGTCTTCTTACTCTGCTTCGTCAGGTACGTCAGATGTTATCTCATCGAGTGCTCTTTCATCAACTTCTGCTTCTGCCTCAACCGTTTCAACCGCTTCTGGTACCACATCGAGTGCCTCAAATACTTCCGCTACCTCTTCATCAACAGCTTCCAGTGCTACAAACGGATCTTCTTCTTCCACTTCTGGTGCTTCTGGTGCAACTGGCTCTAGTACATCTCCATCTGGAGGTTCTACTGCCTCTGGTGCTTCAAACGGTTCTTCTTCTTCGACATCTGGTGCTTCAAACGGATCTTCCTCTTCCAAATCTAGTACTTCTGGTGCAACTGGCTCTAGTGCATCTCCTTCTAGTGCTTCCAGTGCATCTAGTGCTTCCAATGCATCTGGCGCTTCCAGTGCATCTAGCGCTTCCAGTGCCACTGGATCTGCTGCTTCTTCTGCTGTGTCTTCTGGTGAAGAGCCAACAACTGCTACAGGTATCGCGACTGTTACTACTTCTCTTAGCTACACACCAAGTGACTGTTTGACTTCAACTATTACTGGTGAAGCAAACGGGAAGGCATTCACCGCTATTTATGATGTTGCCTTTTCCAGCTACGAAGGTCAAGATGGTATAATATCAGGAACCATCAACAGCTACAAGATCACTTGGTATTTGAAATTTGATGAAGCTTTGGATGCTGATAGCTTCACCGCATACCAAGCTGGTGCTAACATTGACGATGTTAGTGGTGTTGTTAATCTGGAGGAAGGTGCTTTTGTCGTCTCATACACTGCAAGCTGGGCTGCTCAAGATCAAGCAGGTTCCCTCATCAACTTCTGCAACTTGGAGTATGTTACATTCCTTTTCACAAAGGATAGTGAGTACTACTTGTTCTATTCCAATGATTTGTTGTCATCAGTTGTGAGACTTTTGGAGAACACTATCTGTGAAGTTGGGACAGTACTCAATTGTCCAATTTACGACACATCTTTGGATTTTGACTGTAACGCATTGAATGATGCAGCATCTTCCTCATGTGCTATCTCATCTACTTACTCGGTGTCAAGTACAGCTTCGTCCTCAGCTTCTGCATCTAGTTCAGCTTCAGCCTCAACTTCAGGCACAGCTTCTGGATCGGGGTCTGGTTCTGCTACGGCCTCAGCATCTGGTTCAGGCTCAGCTTCAGCTTCAGGATCAGGATCAGGTTCAGCCTCGGCTTCATCTACTGGTGTTAATTCTGGCTCCGCCTCAGCTACCGTTTCAGGGTCATCTACTTCTGCTTCATCTGCTGGTGCTTCTGGATCAAACACAGGTTCAGCAGGTTCAGCATCAGCATCTGGTTCAGGTTCAGCATCAGTTACAGGTTCTGGATCTGGTTCTGCTTCAGCTTCAGCCTCAGCTTCTGGATCTGGATCTGGTTCAGCTTCAGCCTCATCCACTGGCGTTGTTTCTGGTTCCGCCTCAGCTACCGCTTCAGGGTCATCTACTTCTGCTTCATCTGCTGCTGCTTCTGGATCAAACTCAGGTTCAGTATCAGGTTCAGCTTCATCTACCGCTTCTGGTTCCGCTTCAGCTACCGGATCGGGCTCTGGTTCTGCTTCAGCCTCAGCATCAGGTTCAGGATCTGGTTCAGCTTCAGCTTCAGGATCTGTTTCAGGCTCAGGTTCAGCTACAGCTTCCTATGTTGGTTCAGGTTCAGGTTCTGCAAGTGCTACAGGATCAGGGTCAGCATCAGCTTCAGCTTCAAATAATGGCTCCTCTGGTTCCGCAAGTGCTACCGGTATTGCTTCAGGCTCAGTATCTGCTTCAGTTACTGGCTCAGGCTCAGGTTCTGCTAGTGCGACTGGCTCAGGTTCAGGCTTTGCTTCAGCTACAGGTTCCGGCTCAGGTTCTGCAAGTGCTACAGGATCAGGCTCAGCTTCTGCCACTGGATCAGGATCAGGATCAGGATCAGGCTCTGCCTCAGCTACCGCTTCTGGCTCAGGCTCTGCTTCTGCTACAGGCTCAGGATCAGCCACAAACTCTGGGTCTGCATCCGTTACAGGATCAGGATCTTCAAGTGCCACCTCGTCTGGTTCCTCTTCGTCTGGTTCATCATCCTCTTCATTATATCCATCACCAACAATCTCCGGCTACTTTGTCAGTGGTCAACCACATTGGGATATTATTGTTCCTGGAACTCTCAACCCTTGGACTAACATCGAATTTATTGGAGACAATGAAGGTACAAACGTTGAGTTTGTTTCAGGCAAGTTCACATCCGATGGTGCATCAGTTGATGGAACTTTCGAAGCCACTAGCAGTGGGTACACCGCTTCTACTGATGCCCAAGTGGATTCGGACTCAACATTGGTGCTGTCTATTACTGCAAAGGCAACTGGCCCATCCCCATACACGAACCATGCTCAAGTGATTGTCACCAAGCCTGATGGAACCAAACTGATCAAAAGGGCTTCTTTATCATTCGATTTGACAAGCACTTTGTACCAAGACGCATCTTCCATCTCTTCAAGCTCAGCAACTGCCTCCAGTGTAGCTGTCTCCTCAAGTGGAGCTGTTATTTCGTCTGGAACTGGTTCTTCGACTGGGTCTGTTACCTCATCTGGATCTGTTGTTTCGTCTGGAACTGCTTCTTCAAATGGGGCTGTTACTTCGTCTGGAACTGCTTCTTCAAGTGGGGCTGTAACTTCATCTGAATCGGGCTCTTCATCTGAATCGGGCTCTTCATCTGGATCAGGCTCTTCATCTGGATCAGGCTCGTTAAGCGGAGCTGTCACATCGTCTGGAACTGCTACTTCATCTGGAACGGTACCAAACCCATACACTACGACTTACTTCAATTCCACCGCTAGTGAAACAGAGACTGGTATTGTTTCGTTCTACCCAACAACTACAGAGTCTGGTTCTTTTGCTACTGGTACCACCACGATCCCATTCACAGTCCCATATCCATACACCACGACTTACTACAACTCTACCGCTAGTGAAACAGAGACTGGTATTGTTTCCTTCTACCCAACCACTACAGAGTCTGGTTCTTTTGCTACTGGTACCACCACGATCCCACTGACTGGTGCTACTCCATACACGACGACCTACTACAACTCAAGTGCTGGTAAGACAGAAACTGGTGTTGTCTCATTCTACACTACAACCAATGAACATGGGTCTACTACAGTTGTAACTGTCACCGATTGTGGTTGTACTGCTAAGCCAACTTCAACAGAGGCAGTTACAACTGTAACTGATTCTACTGGAGGTGTACAGACCTTAACTGTTACGGTTCCTTGTGAGACTTCGACATACACTAATGCAGCTGGTGAGACAAAGACTGAAGTTGTCACGAAGTTCATCACCACCAACGAATATGGTGCTCTATCTACTGCTTCTGCTACCTCTGAAGTTGTTGTTACAACTATTACTGCAGAAACTGGCGTTAAGACCTTGACCGTTACGGTGCCATGCGCTTCCACCGCTGAGAGCACCAACGAGAATGGTGTCGTTTCAACGGGAGTTGTGACTTATTACCCAACCACAAACGCTGCTGGATCTATCATAACCACATCTACACTTGTATCAACGAGCTCAGTGTCGCCATCTACAGCACAAACTACCACAGAGGCACCAGCCTTCACCGGTGTTGTATCTTCATACACAACAACCAATGCAGAAGGGTCTGTCGTCACTGCCTCGACTGTTGTGCCAGTTTCGACATTGTCGTCAACTGCAAATGCTGAGTCTAGTTCTGCTTCTGTGTCAGAGTACGAAGGTGTTGCTGCAACTAACTCCAGAGGCTGGATCTTGACTTTTGTCTCTATGTTGTTGGTTTCACTTTTCTGAGCTGAACCATTTTGCTCTTTAGGTGTGAGTTGATCTTGTACCTCTTCTCCCATCATTTTTGCTACGAGCTTTTGACCTTCCAATAAGCTCTGTTTTTATTCGTTTCATCTAATCATTTCCTTTGTTCTGCATCAAGTGCTATTTGATTTCAAAATACGCACTCAGCTTGGATGTTTTCGTCCTAGTACCGTTTTCTTCATCTCATAGCTTGAAATCTTCTTCAAGCCTGTGTCTAATAGTATAACTCTCTATAGAAGTATACCTATAAAAGAGGCTTAATGTGATCCAATCAAGTGTAGAGCAGATTCAAAGATTGAAGCAAAAGCGTTCATTATTCCTACTCAGCTACTATGGGTCGTACCTTCCGCTTTGTCTAACGTGTTCGCGACGATTACCTAAGCATTTCGCAGTGCTGCGTAACCGGCAGAAAAAAAAAATAATCACTATGCGAAGAGAAGCTCAGATTGAAACGCTTTATATAACGTAGAATCTACAGATCCGGGGATTCAAAGCATGTCTGTAGAAGAGATCAAGGGGTTCACAGTGGTTCCAGTAGCGCTGGAGCCGAGCAAGTTTTACAAACAGAATGACGTCAAACACTACATGTACATCAAAAAGCATCAATCCAACAGCCAGAAACAACTAGCTGAGCGTTCGTTATTCATTGTCAACCCACCATTAGACATTTCTTTGGGGTCTATCAGAGCATTTTTAAACCAGATATCACCAAACTCTATAGTGGAGAATCTGTTTGTGAACCTAGAGAATTTGGATTATGAGATCAACTTGACGAAATTAACATCGGATTTGTACGATGATGAAGAGGATGATGATAAAGAACAGCTAAAACTGCCTAATAACACTGCATTACTCGTTTTTGTGGATAAAAGCGCTGCTAGTCTTGCCATGTCAAAACTGAAAAAATATGCTAAATCAGGTGAGGCTCAAGTATTCAAGGCAACGTCAGAGGAGCCTGCTAGTATAAGGTTTACCAAGAAGTACAGAGAAGATATTTTACCATATGAGGAGACTTCAGAAGCAGTGTCTAAGGCGTTGGAAGAGTTTGGAAAGAGAGAGGCTGAGAGCATATCAAAATTGAAAGAGATGAAGACTATTGTAGATGAGGACGGATTCACATTGGTCGTTGGTAAGAATAGGAAAACTAAAAGAGGTATATTAGGCAAGACCGCTAGTACCACGAAGATCAAAACCCAAGAGATTGATAAAAAGGAGAAGAAGAAGGAAAAGCAAGATTTCTATAGATTCCAAATCAGGGAACGCAAAAAATTGGAGATGAATGAGCTATTGAAGAAGTTTAGAGATGATCAAGAGAGAATCAAAGAATTGAAAGAGAAGAAAAGATTCAAACCTTACTAAAAGTTTATATCGACTTAAAAAAAAATCTGCATTTGATTAGGCTAATGTAATTATCATTTCTTTGGAGGAGGCGGCGGTAAGATTGTATCTGTATGAAGCGTACTCGGTTTCCCTTGACCATCAACTTTTCTACTCTTTTCACTCTCTTGCTGTAAATAATCCATCAACTCCGGATTCACTTTGTTAGTTTTCTTCTTTCTGTGTTGCGGTGGTGGAGCTAAAGATCCCGGTTTTGGTAAGTCGGGCTGTAATGAAGAGGGGTGTTGAATTTGAGGTGCGTTCAAAGGATGTAAACTCTCTTGGCTATGATTCTCATCAAACAGTACCGATCCCGGCTCTAAACTGGATACGACAGCAGGGAGTCTATGTAACAACCCATAGCCAACACCACAACCTAGAAGACCGTTTCCTCCCCAATTGTCCACAGGAGTTATAGTAACCGGTCTGACAACGTCATAGTCATGGTTATAAACGTAGAGAATCAAAGATGCGTTTCTTTTGGACTCGATCAACCTCCCCAAGAGATCTTCACCTCCGGTAGCTAATAATCCATCCTGTGCACCAATGATATAGTCAGAGTGCTCCAGAAGACCAGCGCGTTCAGCAGGAGAGTTCGGGTGTATCTCTAAGACATGATATACAAACGTAGCGGTGATCAATGGGGTCCATTGCACTTTCAGCCCAAATCTCTCAAAATTCGTTCCCTGTTGGCCTTCATCAAGTGGAACCTCGTCTAAACTTGTGCTGTCTCTAACTTGGAACTCCACCGTTCTCAGAGTCCCGCCCTTGGCGCTCCATATCTCGAAGAACACCGACCGACCTCGGCAGTTATCAATCTCCTTCAGGAGGTATTCGAAATTCGGCACAAGCTGATGAGACTCATTGTAGCTAGTCGGGAGCTCATGCCCATTGATGCCAATTATGTAGTCAAACCAGCTTTGAACTCCAGCACGAGAAGCAACGGAATCAGGTTGAACTTGAAGGACGCGAAGGCCTTGTTTGTTGAACCTCGTGTGTGCAAAATACGAATCCGACTCGAAGACGGAATCGTCCTGAGGTCCACCTGAGATCACAGACTCTGCTGTGTGCTCAAGAGTCTTGACCAGTGTCTTTGCAAATGAAAACATGGTGCTTGGATTCAGTGCTTAGAGCTGCTGTTTTTTGGAGCTTTTGATTCTCCATCTTTTGTATGTTGGTTATCCGGATTAGGAGTATTACTCAATGCGGTAATATTGTCTATATAGCTTATACGTCTATGGCTTTAATGTCTTTACGTTGTTTGAAAGAGTTCAATAATGAAGATCTTGATCATTCAACTAGTCTCATGGCAACTATATTCAAGTTGGTGTCCTTCTTCAGACCTGGTGCTTCGATAAACCTGGTTCCTTCATCAGGGAACAAGTCAAATCCGTTGTCCTCAAGTTCTATACCGTCATCAACTTCGATGAAAACAGTCTTGAGAGGAGACTTGGTACTGATTTCAATACCGTTATCTAACACTTTGTATTGGATCCCTTTATTGTCTTGTTTGAAATGAAGGTGTTTCAGTGGCTGTCTCCAGCTGCTAAACGATGCTATTTGATGACCTTCAAAGCTCAAAGTGGCATGAATTGCAACATCCTTGTCACTTATTTCGGATTTGAAACATTCTGTGGTCGCGTTGGCTTCAAAACTAGCATCTATTGTTTGTTGCCGCACATCTCCCGATGTTTGGTAGGCGTTGAGGACTAGTTCGCCATCAAACGCATCTCCGAGATTCGACACCCAAACTTGAACTGTTTCCACTTTAGGTGTGATCCTCCAGAGAGGGCTCTTCTCATCAACATCACTTTCAACAGATCTATGGACTCCAACACAAACTTTTTGGGATAGTCTTTTCAGGGCATAATACGCAAGCTTTGGTCTCTTGTAGTAGTCAACCAGCGACCACGACGCAACGGGATATGAATCGTTAATCTGCCATACGAGTTGACCACCAGTCTGACGATCATTAGCTGTTTTCCATAGTCTTCTAAATGCTGACAAGGCATAAGTAAGAGATTCCGACTGTATGAGCTGCGTAGCATATATCCAAGAATGGAGAGTGAAGGAACTGAGACCAAGATTTTGGTAAACGTAGTATGGAAGCTTACGTTCAAACCCTGCAGCTTTTATATGGAGCTCCACTGTCTCAGACTGAGGATATTTCTCAGCTTCATCTTCAATAAAATCATCATATGTCCTGTAAGATGGAAACGATAACATTCCAAACTCTGAAACAAATCTACCTGTAATCTCATCCCATTTCTGGTAAGGGAGTTCTGAGCCATGCCAGACGTTCCACTGATGTACATCCCCTGTCGTGAGATCACTTGCTGATTTATCTTCCCCACGACTCCAAGGAGATCCTGGGATATAAGCTACTTTTCTTGAATAGCCTTCCTCTAAGACCGTTGGAAGTACCTCTTCATATATCTTTCTAGCATAAAAATCATCTTTGGTCAAACCAAACTCTTCCTTTGTCTGATAATCCTCATTATTACCAGCATACATGACCACGCTAGGTCTGTTTCTGAGTCTTATAACATTTTGAACAGCTTCTTCTCGAACGTTGGCAACAAAGTGGTCGTCACCTGGATATTGTCCACAGGCAAACATGAAATCCTGCCATACCATTATCCCAAGCTCATCGCATGCTTGATAGAACTCATCGTGTTCATAGACACCGCCTCCCCAAACTCGAACCATATTCTGGTTGGCCTTGTAGAGATATGAGACCCAAGTACGATAGTCTTGAGGTGTCAATTCCGTAAGAAAAGAGGAAGCAGGGATCCAGTTACACCCGTTGGAATAAATATCAATTCCGTTGACACGGAAGAAAAATGATGTCCCCTTATCTAGGCGTTCTTCAACTAGTTCAACTTCTCTGAAGCCAACAATTGTTGACATTGTATCAACATCATCCTGGCTTTTTAAGGTCGTTCTCAAAGTGTACAACTCTGGTGTTCCATGAGTATGAGGATACCATAGCTTCACCTTAATGGCTTTTTTATCCGTAAGGTGCATCAGACCCTGAGTCTCTGATTCAGATTCCCAGACAATTACACCATCTTTCAATAGTTCATGATGAACAACTCCAGTAGACCCTTTTAATTGAGTTTTTATCTGTACCTCAACGAGCCCGTTACAAACATCTGTTACGCTGTAATCCAAATAGACATTTTCCAATTTGGCATTATATGTGTGGATCTCAATAGGCTTATAGATCCCGCACGTCACAAGCGTAGGCCCCCAGTCCCAACCGAAATGATACTGTGCCTTTCGAACAAACATACGAGACGCTATTCCTCCGAGTAAGTCTGCTGGCTTATAGGGCATTCGGACATTAAGCGGTGAATGGAATACCACTCTTATCTTGTTGATACCAGGCAATAACTGTATAGGAACCGTGTACCTTCTAAACATGTTCTCAGTGGTAAGCACTAATGTCCCGTTGAAGTAAACATCGGCAAGAGTATCCAAGCCATGACAGACCAGCTCAGAGTGTTGTTTGGACGATTCAGACACAAGAATGGATGACCTATACTCCCAGTCTCGTGTGCCCACCCACTGGACATCTTTCTCGTTCCGATCATGGAAGGGGTGGCTGATAATCCCGTGGTGAACGAGGTCGGGAAAGACTTCAGTGGTGGGTCCCTCGGTGTGTGAAGGGAGCCACTTGCCGTCCACTTTGAGCTCCCAGTGGCTGAACTGCGCCATTGTTCTTGGTGAGAAGGGCGGTGCGCAGCAGGGGGATCGGCGCTTCTTTATATAGTGAGCAGAGATACTCGTTGCGTTCTGCGGGGTTCAGCGTTTGGCTAACAATGACACGTTTTGAGCGACACCGGCGTTCGAAGAGGCGGAAGTCGTCGCTGCCATCGATGCGCTGATTCCAGAGCTCCTTAGTGAGGATTTTAGCCCCTTTGCACAAGTCCTTGCCATTGATTCTTCATAGTATTGGGGCTAAGATAACGGCACCCCGCGAACACGCACTACAGTATGAGACCCTACTTGCGATGAGTTGTTGATCACCTATTTGTGAAAAGACAAGACGGTAGTAGATACACATCGGCGGAGTTGCTGAAAGTTTGAGTGCATAGCCACGTATCTCGTTTGTTCCGTCCAGCTGGCAACGGTCGTTAGGGTTTCTTGCGACAGATATGAGCTCAAAAGTGACACAAAAACGGCCTTTGTACTTCTGCATCAAACGAAAAAGGCTCTCACACTATTCCTAATTCACTGTTTGTTGACTTAAACTGAAAGCAGAGAACACATAACATTCCTTCTTCATTGGGTTTGTATCACACTAAACCCTGACTAACTTGAACAAGATATTATCGGTCAGGAATATGTCAAACCTTACCCCAAACAAATTTTGGTTAATATTCTTCGGGGTCGTAGCTGGTGTGGTTGGGTTCGCTTCGTTCTTCATGGCAATGTATTACATGGTTGGTGGGTATTGGAAGTCCTGGGCTCTTCACTCTGGAGAAAAAAGCACCTCAACTAGAGCTCGGAACTCATTCAAAACTATTCAACGTGGTATCTCAGAGTTGCATTCAGGAGCCCCTGCAAATACCAAGTTTCACTCCTTCCTCTCTGGTGATGGTCAGTCAAAGAAAGCTTCTTTCAAGACAATCAACACCGTTGAAAAGGAAAACTGGCCAGCTTCGGCCAAATACCATTTTCAAAAATGTCATCAAATCCTGAATATTCGAAATCGAAATGATCGGCGTGAAATCATGCTAGATTTATCAGGCTTCATTGTCTGAGGTCGAAAGTTGCTTCTTTTTCAATCTTCAACATTTGTATGTTCTCTGACTCCAGCAATCTTTTATTCTCACCTCTTATTATGAAAATTATTCGTCATTAGTGCTATCTGTAGTGGGAATTTCTGTCCTTCGATGTCTCTTTTGAAAAGTTGTAGAGGCGCTGCTTCTATTAGCGTTCAAACCTTCACGCCTGGAAGAGCGAAGTAACTTGGTTGCTTTCTTCTTGCCATGAGCCTAGAATCAAGCCATTGACAAGAAGGCTAATGAATTCACTTGTGCTAAATCCCTCGGCTCTAGTTGGTCTGGCCATATGTGTTTCAAATGTTGAAATAATGAGCCTGCTCAGGATGTCCTATACGGCATTAATTATCCAAAAGTTTTCTGCTCACTCCATTCAGCTTACCATTAGCCCAGTAGATAATCCTGCAGCAGCTCATGAATCCAGAAGAGTAGAATCACCAACAAATAACGTCTTAAAATCTCAACATTTGATTTGGCACATTTCGATTTCGGGATCTGATCATGCGATTCTGCACGTGATCAAAAGCCGGGATCATCAATCATGAACTGACGAATTCCATCAACTGCACTGCAAGTTCAATGTGTTATAATTGTCTGAATAATGATATCTGGAGCTACTGAAGCAAGGATCCAAGAGCTCGTGTGATATTGATCAAAAGTTGTTTTATCAAGTGGTCTAATCGCAATTTGATCCTAGTTGTTTGTGAAAGGTCAGTTTTTGAAAGCTGGGCCAGCTCGTGAGAAAAACTAATTACCATAACGCGCCTGTTTTGAGAGATTTTGAGCTACCTTCTGATGCAATCGCTTCTATCTGTACAAGTCATTAAACCAATTGAATAAAATCACCCAGAATCTCACTAGAACGTGTTCAAATCGCAACATTTAATTTGACACATTTGTAGACCGTCATTTTGGCATATCCGGGAGTTAATCAGCTGACCTAGCACGTGATGTCCGGAACTGCTTCCACTGCTTAACTATGGGCGGCAACCAAATCACTGAATTTAAGCACGTTCATCACATCTCCAGGAAGCCATTGAAAGGGACAACGCAATGCTAGTGTCATTACATCGATAGCTACGCCATATCACGAGATATGGTGACATCTAGTTCAACTACCCCTGGAAAAAATTTGACAGCCGTTCCCTCTTTTTTTTGCCCGGATCTTCAAAGTGGCCTAGGGGGCCATAGAGAAGTCTGGGACTTGTGGGGTTGCTACGTATCGACTTCTTCTATATAGAGCTATCTAATGGATCGGTTTGGGACCGGTCGGACAGACCTTGGAATTTTGGTGATGAGTTGAGATGGGCAGGTCTCAACCCAAACACCGAAATGACAAGCGTCCATGGCCTGTGGTTGGCATTGGAGTCGTGGAGAAGTGTTGTGTGGGCATTGGTTGGCATTTGTGTGCACCAGTTCGAAGCTGAGGTCCAAAAGATGTTGGCAGGACCCCGCGGTAGCCAATCTTAGATGAGACCACCAACCGCAGAGAGCATCGAGAAGACTCACAACGAACTCACCAATGCCGCACAAATGCTGTGGATGCCCTCATGGAACTTCATGTCACTCATGGAACTTCAGGCCATTCAATTGAGCTCAACAGTAGTCTTTCAGTGAACACCAAATCGGGGCAGCGATATGGCAACAACTTCGGACGAGCGTTGAAAGCACAGCGAGTACAGGACCGCAATCAATCAGAATGAATCCACTGGGGCAGCAGTGAATCCACCTCAGAGCTTGAAATCATGCTTGAAGTTTCACGAAGTGAACAATTGGATAATGGGGAAATGGCGTGGAAATGGTCCGAGTCTGGTCTGGATGTGAAAATGGTGTGAGGGTTCTGCTTAGTATCCCAAACCACAACGGATTGCCAACATGAATCGTGTGGGGCAGCAAACGAAACAAACATTGACACAACGAAACGGTCCCCTCACTTCAACTTAAAGTATCGATCGACTCACCTGTTGATTTGATGAAAAGGGAAAAGAAGCCAGAGAATAGCATGGAATCAGAGTAAGTCCTTTGTGTCCGGGCAAAAGATCTAAACCTCAACCATGATTCTAACCAGCATTCCATCACTAAACATTGGGATCTATGAATCCCCACATCACCATTGCTG
>PPLE02000040.1:0-17995 GCA_003707735.2 [Candida] freyschussii | reverse complement strand
CGGTTTCCCTCCCATGATCATTCCCCGAAATCAATACCTTGCAACATCACACCAAGAAGTGAAAACCAAAGTTCCGATTAGTGAATCAGATCGATGGGAACCCCGTTGGGAGGGTTAGGAAACTTCTGGTGGAGTGGATAGTTCTTTGGTGAACTATTGTAGGAAATCTTGGTGTTTGGTGTGTATGGGAAAAGAAAGGGGAGAATTCAAAATTTGGGGGATTCTTCTCAGCTTTATGCATTTTCATGGTTTTGTGGTTTGTTGTGATATTGTGCTCACTAAGGGCTCTTTGTGTACATATGTACTGCATGAGTGAGAACATTTAACGCTTTATGGACCAGAATGAGATTGCGACAGTGCTTCAAAGCTCTGCGTCTTTCCAACCCTTTGGTTTTCTTAGCGTGGGTATCTGCTGGTTAGTTGGCTAGACAACTTAGCATATAATGATAGTATTTTGAGAAAAAAACGCTTTGACTTATAAATGGTGAAAGAGCTTGATAATTTGGTTGGATTTAAAAATGACAAATAGTGCTTGACTTTGATTATATTTTTGTATAAATATTTATTTACTTGGCCAAAGTCGATAATGTCATTTGATGATAGCTTTTTCTGGCAGTTTGATATCTGTGGTTTTTGTGATGATTCTAAATTTTGGTGGTAAACAAGTACAACTAGAATTGAAAGAGTAGTCAACAAAGAGGAAATTGTTATATAGCGAGAATTGACTTGTAGTATGATTGTTCATAAAGTCTTTTCGAAATATTGAAATATCGTGAAAGCTCGTTTAACGTAAACGATATTGACTTTCCCCGAACAGTTAGAAAAACCGAAAAAAACACAACGCAACTAAACAAAGCCATCTTATAGCGCTACAATTCCTCTCCAAATCAACAGTCATGTCGTCGTCACTGAACCCACGAACCAAGCATATGGAGTTCTCAGGGATTCCAGGAGTGCTATCCATCTCAATCGGACTGCCATTGCTCTTGATCATCATTCATCAACTGTGCAATGAACGCTACCACCTCATCGGGATCTCTCTTGATTGGTCTCAATTGACACATTTTGCTCATCCATGGCGTCAAATCCTATTCAATGGACAAGTATGGACCTATTATATCCTATGGTTCTTCTCCTTGACGGTGTTTGACCTCATATTACCTGGTTTCAAGAAGCAAGGTGTCACTCTTCGTGATGGGACGAGATTAGACTATACCATCAATGGTGTCTCCCTGAGCTCATTGCTAGTTGTGATCTTAGCAACGAGGTTCCAATTGACACGTGGAGCAATGCCCGAGTTTTCATTCCTTTACGACCATACGCTAGAGTTCACGTGTGTAGCTATCTTGTTCAGTTTCCTCTTGGCTACAGCATGCTATTTGATGTCATATATCCCATTACGTGGCACCAATGGGGTTGGAACTAAAGAGAGGATATTAGCCACTGGAGGGAATACTGGGAATGTTGTATATGATTGGTTTATTGGGAGAGAGTTGAACCCAAGGATAGGAGCTTGGGATATTAAATTATTTTGTGAGTTAAGACCAGGGATGCTTTTATGGTTGTTGCTCAATCTAGCAGCAATGCATCATCAGTGGATCAAATATGGTAAAATATATGATTCAATGCTGCTGGTTAATGTTCTACAGGCGTTTTATATCTTTGATGGTGTTTTAAACGAGGAGGGATGTTTAACCATGATGGATATCACTACTGATGGGTTTGGATTCATGCTTTCATTCGGAGATTTGGCACTGGTTCCGTTTTCTTACTCGTTGCAAACAAGGTATCTAGCTGTCGAACCCGTAGAACTCGGGATTTATAAATCTTTGGCAATTTTGACGATAGGTATTGTTGGGTTCTACATCTTTAAGGCCTCGAACAATCAAAAATCTGCATTCCGTCAGGGGAAATTGACGCATTTGAAATCGATCCAAACAGCAAGAGAAACCAAATTACTATGCGATGGATGGTGGAAATTGAGTCAACATATTAACTATTTTGGAGATTGGTTATATGCATTGAGTTGGTGTTTGCCTACTGGGTTCAAAACCCCGTTGACGTATTATTATATCTTTTATTTCGGTGCCCTGTTGTTACATAGACAGAAACGAGATGAGATCAAGTGCAGAGAAAAATATGGTTCAGCGTGGGAAGAGTATGAGAAACAAGTACCGTATAAGATCATACCTTATGTATACTAATTTTCATCAAAATCCTTTAGGTCAAGTCCAGGGAAGTTCTTTCAGAGAAAACAAGCGTGTAGTTGGGAGGAAATGATAAAATTTTCTGATCATTGCGTCTTTTTGTTGTTAACTTTGCGCTCAAAGGAGCCATAGCTTATATCTAGTGAAGCCATCCAGCTTATAGCAGTGACGAGAATGGCTATGAGGATAAGCGAAACGATGAGCGTGGAAAGGATCCCTGGTGTAAAGTACTTTGGAGATGGTACTGAAGAGGATAATGTTGTTGTATCCATAGTTGACGGAGACGAGCTTATTGAAGAGTTGAGAGAGAGAAAGCGAGAGAGTGTTTGATGTTGTTGATAAACTCGCGGTTACCCGGAATGTCAATTTTAATACTATGAGACCCAAATATATGAAGTAATGCTCCAAGATTAGCTTCCAATGTCCATTTGAACCCTTTGGTATATCTTCTTTAAGGGTATTAGTTCATAATAAGGGCTCAACCCAGGCTGTCAGAGCCGGTTTTCCTTCAAACCCCGACCCCTAAAACGGGACATCATGACTATGTGGAAACCGGACATTTGCAGTCAGAGACACTTTGGCCGAGTGGTTAAGGCGAAAGACTTGAATTTCATTTCAGGCCATCTTTTGGGATTTTCCCGCGCAGGTTCGAACCCTGCAGGTGTCGCTTATCTTTTATTTTTTTTTTAGTTTTTTGGTTTTCATTCTTCTCTAATCTCAAAAAGTTTTGTTGCGCCAGCAGAAGAAGAAAAAAAAAAAGAAACAACAAGAGTTGCCGCATTTGGTCATTCCCGAATTATCCCCGCCGCCGTTTTGTTCAGTGCCGTACGGATTTACAACCCAAAAAAAGGTAGCCACTGCCCGCCTAGCTGGCTCTCTTTGGCTCTGCCTAGCGCCCTGCCTAGCGCCCTGCCTAGGGCCCTGCCTAGGGCAACTCCCAGGCGGGAGCAGGCAGAAATGGGCCCAGGATCTGGGCTCGCCAGATTACACCCAGCCACAGTGTAGCTCAGGACCCCAAGGGAAAAAAAAATTCTTTCCCACCTTCAACCGCTCTTCTTCTACTTGACCATATATACCATCGAGAGCTTTACGGTAGCTGTGTGTGTGTGTGTGTGCCAAAGACAGGACTCATAATATAATGAGCAAAGAACCAACAATCTCCAACCTTTCGAACGCCCTCAAATCTGTGAATCTGAGTTCACAATCTCAATATAACTCACAACAACTACAACAAGGATTGCAAAACCAGAATCTCACGCCGCAATCTGAATCTCGTATCTCCAGATTCTTCAAAAACCAGCCTGTGGAAGGGTACACCCTTTTCTCTCATCGCTCAGCTCCTAATGGGTTCAAAGTGGCTATAGTGTTATCAGAACTCGGATTAGATTACCATACAATCTTTCTCGATTTCAATGCCGGTGAACAACGTGCACCTGAATTCGTTTCTATAAATCCTAACGCTCGAGTCCCTGCTTTGATAGATCATTCTAATGATAACTTATCAATATGGGAATCAGGTGCTATTATTCTATATCTGGTACAGAAATATTCAAAAGAATTTGGTGAATGTCCCCTATGGCCTGAATCTCTATCTGAACAATCTCAAATAATGTCATGGGTGTTCTTCCAGACTTCAGGACATGCCCCAATGATCGGACAAGCGTTGCATTTCAGATATTTCCATTCTCAGCAAGTGCCGTCGGCAGTAGAGAGGTATACCGATGAAGTGAGACGTGTTTATGGGGTTGTCGAGATGGCTTTAGCAGAGAGAAGAGAAGCTTTAATAATGGAACTCGATACAGATAACGCTGCTGCTTATAGTGCAGGAACAACACCTATATCACAATCGAAATTTTTTGATTATCCAGTATGGCTTGTTGGGGAAAGAATCACTATAGCAGATTTAGCCTTTGTACCTTGGAATAACGTTGTGGATAGAATTGGCATCGATATCAAAGCAGAATTCCCAGAAGTTTATAAATGGACAAAGAATATGATGAGAAGGCCAGCTGTGGTGAGGGCATTAAGAGGAGAACAATAATGATTGTCTTAATGAGAACGGAAATGCTTTTGCCCTTTTTATTTGGAATTAGTAGTAGAGGCGAGGATAGCTTATTTGTATAATGTCGCCATATATATATGTAAGCCCATTACTTAAAGATCTACACATTTTGCCCTCCCGAATAGCTTAAAATTATAGACACCCCAAAGTCCCACCCAACACCTTAAATAGAAATGATAAGTCCTGATACCATTGAATAAAGGGAGAGATATACTGTACTTCCCTTCAAGATGATAAAGCTAGATAAGAGAGATTTATATGCTCAAGACATCTCAAACAAAAAAAAAAAAAATACTTCATAAAAATAGAGATAAAGAAAAAGAATCTGAAAAGCATGGGGAAAAAAAAAAAAAAAAGTCATATCATACACATAGGATAACACTATCGAATGTATCCTTCACTCCAGCTCAATGACACCAGGTATTTCATTCAAATCACCAAATGTGTTTTCACTAGAATACAACACGTACAAGAACCCATCCTCATCCTTGTGTTCTTCATATATGGAGCTCACTGAAGCAGCCGTTGGTGGCAAGATGTCATTGACGAAGATGAAGATAGCCTTTTCAGGAGGAAGGTTGATTCTTTTTCTAATAACATAGACAAATTGACCAATTGTCAAGTCGTATGGCACTAGATATTTTTTCTTGTCAAGCTCTGGCAAGTTGGATTTCCCAGCTCGTTCACAGATGATTGGTATGCGATTGTTGAATCTTTCCAAGATCTTCCCAGCTTCGGCTTTTCTCTTCTCTTTGAAAACACGGTTAGTACTTAAGGGGTGGAGGGGGGCGGTGAGATAAATGAGAAGAATTTAACGTACCAAAAGGATGTTCGTCTTTGAATTGGAATCTCATGTCTTCAAAGGTTAGAGTCGATCTATGGAACACTAGAGAACAGGGCAACGTACTAAGATTATTTGTTGGTTTGTTTTGCTTTGTGGTGGCGTTTTGACGTGTATTTTGTATTTTGTTATTCTGATAAGGAGACCGGAATTGATAAGCGAATTCCGGTCTGCGTTATATAAGCAAAACACATCTCTCTATTTATATCTTCAGGATTCTCAGATTGAAGATAGTGTCATTGATGGCCAGTTCCTCGTCGCCAACAACTTCCCTATCCGATTCATTGTACGGTTCCAGAGTACCTCTCAGGGTCTTATCAAGAAGGTCCTTATGAGCCTTGACAACGTTTTCAAAGTCAATGGTATCCTTCTTCAGTTTGTACTGTACGATAACGTCATCTGTAGCGTCCAACCCACACTTCTTTCTCAATCTCTGGATACGGTTCACCAGTTCACGTGCCAAACCTTCGGTCTTCAACTCCGGATAGATGTTGATATCCAAGATGATCAAAACGTCTTGATCGGTTCTAACTTCATGCCCTTCAGATGCCTCACTGTCTGGTAACCCTCTTTGCACTGATAGGTCACCTTTCACCAATTCGATACCTGCAACAGTGATCTTCCCTGTTTGGGCATACTCTTCAACTTCCTTTGTGGTCAAAGCTGGAAGAGCATCTTTAACTTTCTTCACATCTTTTTTCAATTTCTTACCCAACACAGGCCAATCGGCAACAGCCTTATACTCAACACCGTATTTCTTTTCATCAGATGTTATGATCAAGTCACGGACGTTTAACTCTTCGATGATGTAAGATTTCAAGGCATCGATATCTTTCAAGTAATCTTCATCACCATGTAAGATGATTAATTGTTTCAATGGTGTCTTCAATGAAATCATCTTCTTTTCACGAATGTTACGACCAAGATCAATCACTGTCTGCATACGTTTAACAGCTTTCTCAATCTTCTCATCAAAGAGTTCCTCACGAACAGTTGGGTACGATAAAAAGTGAACAGATCTATCATCTTTCCCAAACTGGGACAACGTTTCCTTTGTGAATAACTCTTTGAGCCTTAGATAAATAGTTTCAGCCAAGAATGGAGTGAATGGAGCCATGGCACGACACATTGAAAACAAAGCTTCAGTCAATGTGTTCAAAGACTTTTTTGTATCCTCCACTGAAACTTCACCTTTGAGACGACGACGGTTGAATCTGATATACCAGTTGGTCAACTCATCAATGAAGTTTAATAATCTTGGCACCACAGTATATAATCTGTACTCAGTCATCTCTTGGTGAATAAATTTGAGCAATGATTGTAAAGAGGCCAAAATCCATCTATCCATAACGTTGTCAGATTTAACAGAAATGTCATATTTGAAATCATACCCTTCATTTTTCTTCAGGAGGGCAACAGATCCTTCCAAAAATTTGACAGAGTTCCACCATGGTAATAGAACTTTGGAAACAACTTCTTTAACCCCTTCTTCTTTAAATTTCAAAGTCTCAGCACGTAGCACTGGTGAGTTGATCAAATATAATCTCAAGGCATCAGCACCATATTTATCCAAGACCAGAGTTGGGTCAGGGTAGTTTTTCAAACGCTTAGACATTTTTTTACCATCAGCTGCCAACACAATACCACTAACTATAACGTTTTGATATGGTGCGGTATTGAACAAATGAGTACCCAAAACGGTCAAAGTGTAAAACCAACCTCTTGTTTGATCCAACCCTTCAGAGATGAAATTGGCTGGAAATCTGTTTTTGAACTTATCCTTGTTTTCAAATGGATAATGACCAGATGCGTATGGCATAGAACCGGATTCAAACCAACAATCAAACACTTCCTCGACTCTTTTCAATACACCTTTTCCCTTTTGTGATGGGATTGTGATATGATCAATCTTGTCTCTATGCAAATCGGTGATGTTACTGACACCAGATAACTTCTCTAATTCTTCAATAGATCCCACACATACAACTTCTTCAAAATCCTCACTAACCCATAGCGGGATAGGAGTACCCCAATAACGGTTTCTAGAAACGTTCCAATCACGAGCGTTGGCAATCCAGTTCGAAAATCTCTTTTCTTTAATGTTGCTTGGAACCCATCTTGTCTTTTCGACATTGTTCAACATATCTGGAATGATCTCCTTAATACGAACAAACCAAGCCGGAACAGTTCTGTACAACAATGGGGTATCAGATCTCCAACAAAATGGATAACTATGTCTAATTTGAGAGCTTAACAAAATTTTCCCCTTTTCAGTCAAATATTTGATAATCTTAGAATCGGCATCCTTGACATAAACACCTTCCCATAATGGAACCTCCTTCGTGAAACATCCATTGTCATCAACAGGGTTTGGAGGCAAGAGGTCCTCTGAAATGACGCCAGCCTGAGTGGCAACGTTGAAATCCTCCTCACCAAAAGCAGGTGCCTGATGAACGATACCGGTACCCGAATCGTTAGAAACATAGTCACCACCGATAACTCTAAACCCAGTTTTTTCAAATTTATCGAAAAAGAAGTCGAAAAGTGGTTCATACTTGAGACCAATCAAATCTTTACCTTTGATTCTTTCAACAATTTTGAATTTTTCACTCTGTGGCTTCTTGTACAAAGTCTTTATTAAGGCTTCCAACAAGATATAAAACTTATCAGCCTTTTCATCATAAATCTTGACGTATTCAAATTCTGGATTAACAGCAACAGCAATATTAGAAGGCAGTGTCCATGGAGTAGTGGTCCAGGCTACCAAAATGGTCTTTGGATCATCTCTCAATGGAAATGCAATGGTAACGGCTGGATCAACAACATCCTTATAATTCTGTTGTGCCTCGAAATTTGCCAAAGGTGTAGTCAGCCCAGTGGAGTAAGGCATGACTCTAACACCTCTATAAACCTGGTTCTTATCGAACAACTGCTTGAAGACCCACCACACAGACTCCATAAACTCAGGATACAAGGTTTTGTAATCGTTATCGAAATCGATCCAACGACCTAAACGTCCAATGGTTGTTCTCCATTCATCAGCGTATCTCATGACAATGGCTCTACATTCGGCGTTGTACTTATCGATCCCCATCTTCATCACATCAGCTTTACCGGTAATGCCTAGTTTCTTATCAATCTCATGCTCCACTGGAACACCATGCGTGTCCCATCCGAACCGTCTCTCAACGTGGTACCCATTCATCGTGGCATATCTAGGGACGATATCCTTGATGGTGGAGGCCAAGATGTGACCATAATGTGGAGTACCAGTAGCAAAAGGTGGACCATCAAAGAAGGCAAACTCAGGTTTACCTTCGGTCAGTTCCATTGATCTTTGAAACGCATCAATGTCATTCCACATTGCAAGAACCCTCTCCTCCTCCTTTGGGAAGGAGAATGGAGTCTTATCCTCTTCAGCCATTTGGTGAGTTCTTAGCTGTGATTAATAGAGCCAATGGCCAACTTTCTTCCATCGTTCTTTATTTTTTTTTTTTTTTTCATCCCGCCGTCCGCTGAGTCAGAGCCTCTGCTCAGCAAAAACAACATCCGAGGAGTATCACGTGCTATATCACATGATCAGAGGTCGGAACTGTCCCAATCGGGTTAGCATACGTACTTTCACCTTTACCACTGGCTTCTTTTACTCTTTATATATATACCAATGTCCTATCCACCGAGAAGTACGGTGATATTCAGCAACTTCCCTAAGGACTGGATCGTTGGTATCGATTTACAATTCTTCAACACGAATGAAGTTTTCAAAGGGATCAAGCTCATCCCGGATGGGATCCATATAGTTCATTACTCGCAAGACACATCGAGCGTACGATCCGGGTTCTACTTCGAGGCTCATGAGCACGATGTTAAGATTCTATACTGGGACGAGAAGGCCGAGAAGGTGTTGATCGATGAAGAGCTTGGTGAGCTCAATGTAACGAAAGAGATGTCTAAGTTAAGTGACTATTATTCTTACATGATTACGTATCCCCCAGATGACCAGTGGCACATTTTGACCCAGCACATAGTTTTCAAACAGGTTGAATACATACTGCCTAAAAAGCAGAGGATAGATAGTGTGCTGACGTCGAGCGATGAGAACAACTTACTTCTAGATGCTCTTCAAAAAAGTGCCAAAAAGAGAAATCTGTCTAATGATCCTATAGTGAACTCTATCATTGACCAGAGCGATGAGGAGATAAAATACACGGTCATTGATTTGAACAAGAGTGTGAGGCCGAACAGTACACCAGAGGAGAAGACGAAAGATTCACTTGATAAGTCATGGTTTCTAAACCATATATTGGTCACGGGATTCAACAATAATGAGGGATTGTTTCTAAGCGAGTTCCAGCAAGCTTTTTTGAATATGGTGATATTTGCCAATTACAGCAGCTCAATTCAATGGTTGAAAATGATCAGATTACTGCTAAGTTGCAAGGAAATTGTAAAAGAGAGGACTACTCTTTTTATAGAATTTCTCATACAACTGAACATTATGTTTGACAGATTCCCAGAGGGATATGTCGATGAGTTTATTGACGAAGACTTTTTGATGATATCTATATCTGAGTTCGACTACAGTGCGAAGGAACTCGGGATCACGAGACTTGTCCGCCTTACCATTGATTTGAAAAATCTTTTACTGTCAAAATTTGGAATCAAAATCCAAGGTCTAGTTGAGGACGAAGAGGACCAACCAATCATTGTCGATGTTTAAAACTCATAAATATTTTCTTTAATTCTCCACTCTGCAAAGTCCAATGGTTCGATGATTGGTAACCCTATGATCTTTCCACTCCTATTGTCGATCACTGCAGGCGTGTTTTTTAAACTAGAGTATTTGTATTCTTTGAAAGGAGTTGAAAGCCTGGAACTGTCATCCTTGGATAATGTTTTCAGTGTGAGAGACATGCTTTCACTAGACTTGTTGTGGAACTTGAACCAATAGACATTGTCAAAGAGAATGGTAGTTGACGATGAGTGAGCGGGTACTGAAATGGTTCGTGTGACAGGTTCTTTCAAATTTTGCCTTGTGATTTGAATGGAAACACCAGCAGAGTTTTCCTTAATGGTCCATTGCAGCTGAAGCAAGGAAAATGTTCCAGTGGTTTTAATTCTAAAGACATTGTTTAAAACCTTGCTGAAACTATAGTAGTAGTTTGGCGATGGAGAAATAGGGTACAAAAGCTTGAACAGAAAGCGAGATAAGACCAAATCAGATTCTGCGAGATCCTCACTCGTAAGACATAGATATATTGCACCAGCTTTATAAACAATCTCATCTTTAGCCCTTTCATACAAACCCCTCACTCTAGCATCTAAATTTTGTGTGAAGTGATGAACTTGCTTGAGGTTTTCAATTAACGATCCCCTAACTTCTTTGTTTTGCTGTAGATACTTCCTCACAATATTTCTGTGACCCTCTTCTTTAAAATTTGTATAATCCTGGACCCAGCTAATCCCATTATTCAAACAGTACTGATATATCTCCTCTTTTGAAAATTCAAGCATTGGTCGAACAACTGTCAACATATGTGGCATCATCACTGGGGCTTTCGACAAAGTTGACATCCCAGAGAGCCCAAAGACACCACTGTTCTTGAACAATCTCATCACGAAAGTCTCCAACTGGTCATCGAGATGATGAGCCACCAGAAGATGTTCAATAGCGTGTGACTTACAAATATCTGCTATAGCATCGTATCGTCTATTTCGAGCCTCTTCTTCAAATGCCTTTGGTTGAGGGTTGTTCAGATGTATGTCTCTTGTACAGTAAGAGTGATGCAATCCTAGTTTCGTGAGCTCTTTCCTGATCAATGGGATCTCGAGGTTACTCGTTGGCCGAAGATTATGATTTATTGTTATTGGAAACAACCGAATACTTGAGTTTTGAGCCTGACTGAACCTGTACAAGAGATGAGTAAGACACATGGAGTCGATACCCCCAGAGAGTGCTATACCAATCCTCTCAGGCACTTTGTTATTGAATATGTGTCGAAGTGAAGCATTGAACCTTGTCTCTAACGACATCGACGACTACAACGGCGTCATTGGCTGTAGTTATTTGTTTTCAGTTAGATGCGGTACATGTCTCAAAGGTTACCGTGTGACAACCAGAGGAAAACCAAGAAAAAAACACACCAAAAATGACAAAGACCGAAAATGGGAAAAAAAAAAAAAAAATAATGGATCCTATGAGATTCGAACTCATGCATCTTACGATACTCGATCTTGAGTCGAGCGCCTTAAACCGCTCGGCCAAAGATCCATTTGCAAATTTTGAAGATCCACCGCTTAGTAACATCGCTAGAAATAAATGCAAAGGCGGATTACGTAAGCAGCAGCAGCAGCAGAGCGATTGTTCCAGCGTTTCTGCATTTTTCGAGAGAAGAAAAGCAAAGAGAGAATTGGAAAAGTGGCACCATTAATCACTAAAGTCGGGAAGTGTGGAACATTGTTCTTCAAAGAAGTCCTATTTGTAGTTTTACTCTAGTTTTATATCGCTCAGAATTGCGTCATATCTAGTCGGTCAAGTGATACTTTTTTTTTTTCGCCCTACTTCAATGGCTACAGGCCACCAGTGTAGAATGATTTTGACACATAAAAATTGTGTGTGGAGCAACATTGAAGAAGCGACTAGTAGAACCATTACTCCATTAGCTAATACCAGGCCTAATATTCTATTGCAATCTCGTAGTTTCGAGTCTCTTCTAGCTCGCACGACTGCTGTTCCTTGACGTATTATTTCTGTGTCTTTACCACCTGTTTCTAGAACGTTCCCATATACACTTTGCTCATCGAACTTTCTGGAGCTTAAAACTTCTCGCCCCCCTTGTTAGCCGCCCACCCTATGAAAAACTATATAAACACAAGCAATCGACTCTTCTGGGCTTGCCGCTCTCAATCACATCAGAGAACATTAACACAGAAACAATGTCTAAAGCTATCGGTATTGACTTAGGTACAACATACTCGTGCGTCGCACACTTCACGAACGACCGCGTTGAGATCATCGCCAACGATCAAGGTAACAGAACGACCCCTTCGTATGTTGCCTTCACAGACACTGAAAGATTGATTGGTGATGCTGCAAAGAACCAAGCTGCTATGAATCCAAAGAACACCGTCTTTGACGCTAAGCGTTTGATTGGTAGAAAGTTTGATGACCCAGAAGTTATCAACGATGCTAAGCATTTCCCATTCAAAGTGATCAACGATGGTGGTAAGCCAAAGATCCAAGTTGAGTTCAAAGGTGAAACAAAAGTGTTCACACCAGAAGAAATATCCTCAATGGTGTTAACGAAGATGAAAGAAACCGCCGAGAACTACTTGGGTACCAAAGTAAAAGATGCTGTCATCACCGTGCCGGCATACTTTAACGACTCTCAAAGACAAGCCACCAAGGATGCTGGTCTGATTGCTGGTTTGAACGTTTTGCGTATTATTAACGAACCAACTGCTGCTGCTATTGCTTATGGGTTGGACAAGAAGGGAACCGGTGAACACAATGTCTTGATCTTCGACTTGGGTGGTGGTACTTTCGATGTATCTCTACTTTCTATCGATGACGGTGTCTTTGAAGTCAAGGCCACTGCCGGTGATACACACTTGGGTGGTGAAGATTTCGATAACAAGCTTGTTGACCACTTGGCTAATGAGTTCAAGAGAAAGAACAAAAAGGATATCACTGGTAACCAGAGATCATTGAGAAGATTGAGAACTGCTGCTGAAAGAGCAAAGAGAACATTGTCCTCTTCTGCTCAAGCCTCAATTGAGATTGACTCCTTGTATGAAGGTATTGACTTCTACACCTCCATCACAAGAGCAAGATTTGAAGAGTTGTGTGCTGACTTGTTCAGATCCACTTTGGAACCTGTTGAAAAGGTTTTGAAAGATGCCAAGTTGGACAAGTCTCAAGTCCATGAGATTGTCCTTGTTGGTGGTTCCACTCGTATTCCAAAGATTCAGAAATTAGTTTCTGAGTACTTCAACGGTAAGGAGCCAAACAGATCCATCAACCCAGATGAGGCTGTCGCTTATGGTGCTGCAGTTCAGGCTGCTATTATCACTGGTGATACATCCAACACTAAGACTCAAGACTTGTTGTTATTGGATGTCGCCCCATTGTCCTTGGGTATTGAAACCGCTGGTGGTATCATGACCAAGTTGATTCCAAGAAACTCCACCATTCCAACCAAGAAGTCTGAGATCTTCTCAACTTACTCTGATAACCAGCCAGGTGTCTTGATTCAAGTGTACGAAGGTGAAAGAACTAGAACCAAGGACAACAACTTGTTGGGTAAGTTCGAATTGAGTGGTATCCCACCTGCTCCAAGAGGTGTTCCACAGATTGAAGTTACTTTCGATCTTGATGCCAATGGTATTTTGAACGTTTCAGCTGTGGAAAAGGGTACTGGTAAATCGAGCAAGATCACAATCACCAACGACAAGGGAAGATTATCCAAGGAGGATATTGAGCGTATGGTTGCCGAGGCTGAGAAGTTCAAAGCTGAAGATGAAAAGGAAGCTGAGCGTGTTGCTTCTAAGAACGGCTTAGAAGCCTATGCCTACTCATTGAAAAACACAATCAATGAGAACAACTTCAAGGAGAAAGTTGGTGATGAAGATTATGAAAAGTTGTCCAAGGAGGTTGAAAGCACTATCTCATGGTTGGACGAATCACAAGCCGCCTCCATCGATGAATACAAAGAAAAACAGAAGGAATTGGAAGGTATCGCTAACCCAATCATGACCAAGTTCTACCAAGCTGGCGGTGCTCCAGGTGCCGGTGCTGGTGGTGCTCCAGGTGGATTCCCAGGTGCTGCTCCAAGTGGTGGTGCTGACAATGGTCCAACCGTTGAAGAGGTTGATTAAATTATATGAATACAGTCGATGATGACCTATAATTTTAATGAATGCTTTAAAGTTTAGTTGGTTTTACATAAATAATTTTTAAAAAATTGATGATTTTATAATTATAACTAAAAGTTGTAGTAGGAGTTAGACTTTACCCCCATTCAAATGCTTTCTATAATCAAAGTTCAAGTGGAATAGATCCAGCATTTTATCAACAAGAGTCTTTGTAGGAACAACTTTGGTGATTAGATTAATCCGGCCACTTTTCGTCCCTTCATAAACACGTAAAGTGTTGAGCCCTGCTTTCTCTATTTGATCTAGTGCTCTCTTGGCGAATACTTCTGTGGGCATGGCATCTTCTGTTGTATGTTTCACTCTTTCAGTTCTTTGACTATACTCATTTTGAAACTCTTCGAAATCGAATACGGAGCCATCTTTGGCCCTTGATACATTTGAACTGAAAATATTCGTCTTTATATACCCACCAACGACGTCGATCACTTTGACACCATAGTTTCTCAATTCACATTGTAGAACAGCAGCGTACTGATCTAAAGCTGCTTTTGAAGAAGTGTAGAGACAGTTTGAATGCAATGGCATTCCCTTAGTGACGGACCCAGAGAAGGCGATGGTACCCTTGGTGTTGATCACCAACCTGACAAACTCACGCACTAGACGCATGTTGGAGAAAAGGTTGAGCTCGAACAAGTTGCGGATCTCATCGTCGGTCAAGTCAGCAGCGAGCCCGACATGAACACGACCAGCGTTACAATAGAGGAAATCCAGTCTATCGTCGTTCTCTGCGGCCACTTGATCCCTGACTCTCTGGACTGCCTCTTGAGAAGTTACGTCCATCTCCAGAGCGGTGATATTGAGAGCGTGGAATGTATCTAGAGACTCTTGAGAAAAGACAAGGTCTGTCGCATACACTTTGTAACCACGTTTATGGAACTCGAGGGTAAGGGCTTTGCCTATCCCTGAATTAGAGCCGGTAACGAGTGCTGTTTTCTGTGGCATGGTGGAGGGTCCTTCCAGTGGGTTCAAGAGTAGAAGTTAAAGCGTGGGCAACGGCGAATTCCTTCTAGTTATAAATATGTCGGCAGCCTGGACCTCCTCCAGTCGAGAATGAGAGAGATCTCGCAGGGACCGAAAGAGAGATAAACGGGCCGTTGTGCTCGCGCAGGAAGCCACATTCAGGGACAAGAACACGGTACCTTTTTGTGTTCTGCGAAGGGGTCCAAGTCCAAGATTCCTTGCCTCTTGAAGCCCAGTGGATTGCTGACACCTTGTTGGTCTATACAGGTCTGGTAACCAGGGGTCCCTCCATTGTTCTGCTTGGCTCGGCTCCTTAACGGATCTTGAACGCTACCGAGGCTCATGATCTAGGCTGCGTCTCACAGCAGGTTGATCCGCGAACCGTTCAGCTGGCAGCTCAATCTAGATAAGGGCCAGGGACTTTGCTTAAGGACCATGGTTAGCTTCTTTGGAGATCTTGTCTGACACTTCGTGTTCTGGTGGTCTTCCTTGCTGTCCACGCGGCAAATACTATTGTCACGTCTTTATACAAGCCTGAATCATTCTTGACAGAAGAAGTAACAGGACAACGATGAAGGCCTCATCGCTCATAGTCAAGCCTTCCAAACTCCAAGACTGTGAGACCAACTCTCGAATTCTTTGGGTGGAAGCCCCAGTTTCTTGGGTTTTTTTTACTTTCAACTTGGATTGACGCCTTTTAGTTTCAAATGCTTCAAAGAGCCAATGATCACGAGATTACAACATGAACAGTCTGAGTTTTCATATCCATACCACGCAAAGAGGTGGCCTCTTATTCCACTCATCCTCCTAAAAATTTGACACCCGTTGGCTCCATTTTGAATCCAGGATTTCCAGTGGCCAAAACAAAGGGATATCCTAGCCATCTCTGGCGCTTGTTACGACTACGATGAGACTCTTGATATATACAGCTATATACAGATGTGAGAATAGTCCGGAGTTTGTTGGAAAGTGGTTTGCGGTGAGCCAAATGAATAGTGTGGGTTCTCAACATGCCAACCAACTTACGCCAAAGTCAATCAGATGATACACTATCCACAGACTCCTGGTGACAACATTCGCAGCTGAGAACAAGTGACAATTCCTCGCGTTGGTAAGACCAAATGATTCACGAAACAATGTATTGTTACGAAACCAAAGGGAGGCCATCCATTGCATGGAATCCATCAAAAGTTGGAAACTGACATATTCCGGTAACGCATCATAGACAATTGACAGCTATCGTAAGTAAAGAGTGACTTGTCATTGAGCGATCCCAGAAACTCAACTTTTAACGGACCACGATCAACTCAGATGAATCAAAAACAAAAGGCAGCAATTCTGATTCACCTTTGCTAACCATCCATTGCCATAATTACATCAGAATGCGAGTGCTGTGACCAGAAGAGAAAAAGGAGATGGGCCCAACTGTATCGATCCCAAGAAAGTTACCAGTACAACTGTGTGATCAAGTTCATGAATCCATCCAACCTCGACATTTTAACAGCAACTGGTCAATAACAACTGCCATAGCGCTTCTCCCAAGCCACACAAACAGCCGTTTTGGACCTAATGCTGTATGAATTCGTTGTTGAAAAGATCAAGCACATCGACTATCACTCGAAATACAGATACTGTTTCTTGGGAAGGAAAAGACATCATAGGCAAATTGGGATCTCAAGAGACTTGATGCCTAACGCATTATGATGGCATCAAAGAGCGTTGCACATGATTCGTCCAACAGGATTAGAATCATACAGGTACAACCACAGCTCTTTTCAGTCACGATAATACGCTCGGCGTAAAACCTCAAGAATGCACAACTCACCTAGTCATTTTTCGGGTCCTAAACTGCTAACCTAGACATCAGGATTAAATACGCTGCCAAAAGTAAAAGTCTGGGCAAACTCATACATTCAGCATCGCATCTTCAGAATCAGTCAAAGGCTTAACGGTTTCTCAGAGACCAGAAACGGTCAACCTCGAAATCAACATCGAATGCAGTGCCAAAAGCAAAAGTCTGGGCAAACCCTCACTTTTGGTATCGCACCTTCAAGATCAGTCAAAGGTTGTGCGGTTTCTCAGAGGCCAGAAACTGGTCAACCTCGAAATCAACATCGAATACGGTGCCAAAAGTAAAAGTCTGGGCAAACTCATACATTCAGCATCGCATCTTCAGAATCAGTCAAAGGCTTAACGGTTTCTCAGAGACCAGAAACGGTCAACCTCGAAATCAACATCGAATGCAGTGCCAAAAGCAAAAGTCTGGGCAAACTCATACATTCAGCATCGCATCTTCAGAATCAGTCAAAGGCTTAACGGTTTCTCAGAGACCAGAAACGGTCAACCTCGAAATCAACATCGAATGCAGTGCCAAAAGCAAAAGTCTGGGCAAACCCTCACTTTTGGTATCGCATCTTCAGAATCAGTCAAAGGTTGTGCGGTTTCTCAGAGGCCAGAAACTGCTCAACCTCGAAATCAACATCGAATGCAATGCCAAAAGCAAAAATCCGGGCAAACCCTCACTTTTGGTATCGCACCTTCAAGATCAGTCAAAGGTTGTGCGGTTTCTAGAGGCCAGAAACTGTCAACCTCGAAATCAACATCGAATGCAATGCCAAAAGTAAAAGTCTGGGCAAACTCATACATTCAGCATCGCATCTTCAGAATCAGTCAAAGGTTTAACGGTTTCTCAGAGGCCAGAAACGGTCAACCTCGAAATCAACATCGAATACGGTGCCAAAAGTAAAAATCTGGGCAAACCCTCACTTTTGGTATCGCATCTTCAGAATCAGTCAAAGGTTGTACGGTTTCCCTCCCATGATCATTCCCCGAAATCAATACCTTGCAACATCACACCAAGAAGTGAAAACCAAAGTTCCGATTAGTGAATCAGATCGATGGGAACCCCGTTGGGAGGGTTAGGAAACTTCTGGTGGAGTGGATAGTTCTTTGGTGAACTATTGTAGGAAATCTTGGTGTTTGGTGTGTATG
>PPLE02000039.1:0-18346 GCA_003707735.2 [Candida] freyschussii | reverse complement strand
AGAAGAACCTGACGATGGCACTGAAGAGCTAGCCAGGCTGATGGTAGAAGATGATGAGGAAACCACAGACGAGGAAGATGAGCCACATTCACCGCCACACTTAGCTGGCCATCCATATGCCACTGCATCAGGTTGAGCAGAACAATCAATGAGATAGTCATAAGACGAAGCATAGGTTTTTTTCCATCTAACACACTCCCCACATGTAGCATCCACACCAGTACTGCACCAGTCAAATTGAATCTGAAATTGAGGCATCACAGCAACACACTTGGAGTTAGCAGGAATGTACACCCTCACAGTAGCTTCCCAATCGGAAGGGTTATCAATGAGGTCGATTTTCGAGTTACGGCTGAAAAGAACTTTCTGCACGTTGCCAATAATCTTCAGCTCACTCAAAAAGTTTTTAGCCATTCCATCTTGGGCAAGAAAGCTGATTGTAACGTCATACTGATCGCCTTGGACCCAAACAACTTTGGAAAGACTAATATCACCAACAGGCATTCCAACAGCTTTCGAATGTGCAGTCAAATCAGGAATAGCACATTGCGGAGTAATGGAAGCCGCTGGACAAACACTTGTCGTCTCAGAGGTGACTGAAGAGGACAGGGTGCTTGTGAATCTGGAACTGATAGAGCTCGATGCCCAAGACGATGTCACAGAAGAACTTCGAGAAGAAGGCGCACTTGAAGTAACAGATGAGGCTGACGATGTCACTGATGAGCTGACCTTCGAAGACTCTGTACTTGAGAACGTTGCAGCAGAACTTCCCAAGGAAGATTCAGACGTTAACTCAGACACAGACGACGATGGTGCAAAAGAAAACCCACTGGAACTAGATGAAGTTGAGCTTGAGATCACAGAAGAAACAGTCGTCTCAGAAGTGACTGAAGAGGACAGGGTGCTTGTAAAGCTAGAGCTGACAGAGCTTGATGCTAAAGACGAGATCACTGATGAACTTGAAGATAGAATGAAAGAGCTGGCGCGGGATGTCACGGAAGCGGAGCTGGAAGAGCTTGGCGAGCTGGAACTTGGCGAGTTCGAGCTTATGACCACATCTGGAGTCGATGAAGAGCCACTTTCAGTCAACGAAACCTTTCCTGAAGTTGAAGAAAGAGAGGTTGAAAGTGGTGTCGATGAAGATGTCGTTCCGGAACTCGCAACTTCCGAGGTTGAAGGAGTGGTGGAAGGGCTTTCAAGCTTCGAAGAAACCAACGAAGAAGTACCAGTAGTGCTTGTCAAAGAATTGGAAGTTGCTGAACTTGAAGTTCCCTTTGCCGCAGGAGATGTTGTGGAAGATGAATGAGCAACAGAAGTACTTGGAGCGCATTTCCCAGCTCCGCATTGAGCGAGCCATTGAGAAGCCACAGCATCAGCCTGGGAAACGCAACCAATGAGGTAGTCATAAGACGAAGCATAGGTCTTTCCCCATTGGGTACACTGAGCACTGTTAGAGTCAACGCCGACGCTACACCAGTCAAACTGAATCTGAAATTGGGGCATCACGGCAACACAGTTGGAGTCAGCAACGGAAACTCTGACAGTAGCCTCCCAATTGGAGGGATCATCAATGATATCGACTTTCGAGTTGCGGCTAAACAGTGTTTTCTGCACGTTGCCGATGATCTTGAGCTCACTCAGATAGGCTTTTGTCATTCCAGCTACTGCAGAAAAACTGATTGTGACATCGTACTCTTCACCTTGAACCCATGCCACGTTGGAGATGCTAATGTCAGCATGAGGCATCCTAGCATTGTTGGCGTGCACTGCTAAATCAGTGGCCGTGCAATGAGGTGAAATTGAAGCTGTTGGACATTGTTGACCAGTAGCAAACGCCCCACCAATGGTTGCCACGAAAAGCAAGAAAGCTTTTGAAAGTATCATTTGAGATATCACTTCGAGCTGTCTAATTGAACCCTATGCTCTCAGCGAAACGGGAAAGGTGTACTATATATATATGTATCATCTTTCTCTCCTCAGAGAATCGGGAACAAATGTACAAGAAAGTAGTAAGTTCTCAAAGGCGTATACCCTAGCGTTGACTACGACGCATGTACTCAAGTACGAATATGGATGTTAGCCTGCGAGTTTGAGACCTCGGCAAACACTTCGATAACTACTTCATAGGTCAGCTCTGTCTCCACCATACATGGTCTGTGAGAAGGCGACTAGGGAAATGGTCACAATTAACGGAGTAGTGTGTCATAGTGCGCCTTGTCAATTGTTACAGCAGTTATCTTGGAAGTCTAAGGGCTTATACTTCAGTGGTTTGGTTGCCTCTTTTTTTCCAACGACTTGGCTGCTTTGCAGTAAGCGCTGCAAACTCTATATGCAAGTGAAGGCATATTTGAGATACGGTCTGCCTGAAAATGCAGGCTGGCCGTTTTGGTTTTTACGGTGACTTAATTTTTTTTTTTTTTTAAAGTGCATGTTATGCACTTCGAATTGAAAAAAAAAAAAAAAAAAGGGGGACTATCAAGTTTCAACTTAAAGCATTCCAGAGGGAGTGGAGTGGCAGTTAGTATGAGATTGGCTAATTGACGTCTCGTATTGGTACGAAAAACTATCTCCACCTCGGCCCTCTTATGTTCTCCCGATCCTGGAGGATTTACGTCAAATTTAGCAGTCAGCAGTTTCTGTTCAACCGTCCTTTGAGGTCACATGGGACTCTGCGTATGTTTGAGGGAGATATTATATAATGGGCCCAACTTGAGTGTCCAATCTGAAACTATATTGTTTCCCAATTGATGACAACATAGAGCTTTAAATTCTAATAAAGAAACTTGCAGAATGCTGAGTGGAATCATTCAAGCCGACATGTAGCAAGAAGCTGCATTAATCAAGGCTGCTCAGGATCTCTATTACTGGTGTCCTTTCACAGCGCTTAGTCAATTAAATATTATTATAATATTGTTTAAAGTTATATTTTAGGTTTAGTTGAAGCTCCTTTTTTACTCGAGCCAATTAGCCCTATGTATGCCTTCTGTAGTAATGTATATGTCTTTTGCCTGTGCGTTTCTCTTGATAATGAAATTCGGGATCAAACTTAGTACTGATAAAAGTAATGCCTTTTTTGAACCGAAAAGGTTTTCCGTTATCGTATGTTCGGACTATGTGTTATTGTCGAGGAAAAGCATCAGCTCATTAATTATGGTTCGGTGAGTCCCCCCTACATGAAGTTTCGGAATGGTGCTCGATGTGTATTGACGTTAGACTCTCTAATCGACAACGGTTAATAAAGCTTTGCGAGCCTACGCGTTACAATCAGCAAACCTTTCAGTATAACGAGCCCTTGACTTGCCTGACAACTGTCTGTTGATCGTCGAGGTTGATTAGCAGACCGTTAACAAATTTGCACCAGGCCGCATACATTCTGTTGGGGTGTCCAGCTTCATGCTATTCATTGCATATGGGTCAGATTTCCATTTCCGATTGCAGATTTCCGGAGTTGTGAACAATAATTGGAGGATGGAAGCGGATCAGTCATGAACAAGCCGCTATTATTCAAACTTGCGGAGTAACCACAGCTAGACAAGTATGTTAAACTATTGCCGGATACAACTTTTGATGTTATGGGCTCTCAATTGGGCAGAATATATGGAGTTTACCGCACCCCTGATATGGAAAGGGAATAATAATCAAATCAAATAGATTCCAAAAATACTCTGCAGCTAGAAACGTCCGATCTTGATCGAGGCGCACGGGCGCGGAGAAGTTTTTTTTTTTTTTTTTTTTTTTTTTTTTGTTTGTTTCGAGATCAACTATCGACAAGAAACAAAAAAGCCCAAAAAAGAGCCGTCGAGGTTCGACGTTTGCCTGGCAGGTTGGTAACGGTGGACCCTCTTAGTCATGATCATATCACATAATAGCTTCCGCACTTCAAGACTGAAGGTTGTAGCTCGCCTCTTTGTCGGCTCAATTGATTAGTAAAGTGACGTTTGTTGTTCGGTGGATCGAGCCCGCATATGTTTGACACATCAACAGTTGGCAGATTCTCTTAAGCGAGGTGCCGCATAATAGAGACTGCCTGAATTCCCAATATTCAAGAATTCATAGAAGTTGCAGGCGGGTTCGAGAAAAACTGCAGGCAGAAAGTGTACCTAGTTTCGACGCCTTGGGCTTATTAATGGACATAGGGGCCAACTACGAGGAAGCGGCTGCTCACTGCTCACTGCCAGTCAGTGTAACGCAAAATTTTTTTCTCTATTACCCGTGACATACTGGCTATTCCGATCTAGTCAAAGAAATTGATCTACTAGTGTGACAAATCCACGGGGAAACCATAACTCTAAAGTTTGTGCCCTGTATAGTCGTTGATCAATGATCGACAACTAGTTAGTATCGAGTGTTGAGTGTTGACTGGGAAGACCTAATCTTTTGCACGCAATCAGAAATTGAGAGGTAAGTTACAGTTTCGTTTTGGTCAGTCTCTGTGCTCTCAGATTTGGTACGCTTAACATTGTTGCATACAGCTCAACGTCTGGATCTGAGATACCAGTTCAAGGGATTCCCCTTCATATGCTGAGTTAGCTCACTTGGAAAACCCGGAAACCGATTGACAGTCATCATTGGCTGTCGGATAGCGGAGGAAAGAAGAACCCTCTCGGGACGACAGAGTGTGTGCAAGAGCCGAAACTCTTGTACTCAACAACCTGTTAAGCGCCACGTACGAGATCAGAAAAGATAAAATAGCCAATGCAGGTAGGTTGTCTATGTCACCTAGCTTTGCAGGCAATCCCACATATCTGCAGCTTTGAATGCATTTAAGCGAATGAATTCGTGAGGCCCCGCAGGCAGTCTAGAAGGAATGTGCTTACGAAGAAAACCTTGATCCTGCCACAGAACGAGCCACTCTCGCTCTAGCTTATATTGAAAGAGAGCCATGCAGGCTTGTCCCCCCCCCAACTTGAAACCAACCTGACTCGTGCCCAAGAAGCGTACGGTACCAGGTGGCCAAACCGGTGGTCAACCTCGGCATATAGAAGTAGATACTAGTTACTAACTTACTTACTAGCCAAGAGTAGAGCGGCTGAACTCAAATCTTGATTCGAGGGAGCCGCCAATCTAGTTGCCGACAGTATATATATATATATATATATGAAGCTCAGCGGGTCTCCAGGGCAGTAGTGTTTGGAACACATCCAAAGCCCTCCGATGGTAGACTGACAAGCCCAGCGTACATATCTCCCTGATGCTTTTTCTCCGCTCAACAAGTTACCAAAAGTTGTCTAATGCGGAACAATGCCGCTGGTAGTTATTGTTTGATATACAGCGGCAACCATACTTTGTGAAAAGGTATCCGCTTCCTTTGTTTGGCTGCCTGCTGTTCAAATAACCATGGCAATATCCAGCCTCTTTCACACTCGCTCAACAAAATGTGAAGTTGGTTCATCCTCTTGGAGACTGGTACAGAAACCTGGACTTGCAACCACACAACAGCTCATCCGTCCGCTATTAATTTCACCTTCTGCATTTGGAGCTTTGCGTTTGGACGACAGGCATTTTGCTAACAACAGTATTCATACTTATATATTTGCTAAACCAAAATCTAGTGGCCCTGCTCAGTGCTTTTTCGTCAGAAGCCCACGCCCGCCAATTCTGTTCGAGAGGTAATTTGCTGATTAGTCAATTCAGGAGCATTTCACATTCAGTGATCATGCTCTCGCCTGATAGGCTACTGGGATGCGAAAGCAGTTTGTTAATTTTTCTTATGTAACTATAGCGAATCTCGTATCTCGGGATACGTTAAATATCTGCACAGAAAGCGGACGGAAGCCGATTTTTTTTCTGCTTTCTGCTGATCGAAGCTTCCGAGCTTTGACGCGCATGTCGGCAAATATTGTACTATTGTGAAAGTTCACATCATCATCAACCAACGTTTCCATGCGAAATCGACCACGTGCAGTGTTCCGTCGATGGGAAGGCTCTACAATTCCACACAGAGATGAAGACACCTCGGTCTTGATGAAATTATAATTATCAGATCGGCAGTTGGTAGAGCTACTCGGTCATAAGTATGACTAGCTGACGTACTTTCAACTGTGACCACAGGCTGGTCCAACTAAAGAGAATAATGGTTTATCCGAAAAAGTTTGAACTCGAAGCAGAAAAGATCCTGAGAAAGGAACAGAGGGCGCACATCCTCGAGCTTGAATATATTATGTAAGAGAGCTGAAAAGCCGCAGGACATCAAGTGCGAATAAAATAGAGAGCTACGCCATGCATAGACAGCAAAATCGCCCCTTGAGTTTTTCTCATCATAACTGAACTGACTCAGCACGGAGCGGAATTTCCATTCTAGGCTTTAGCAAATTTCAGCTTTGAAACAATAAGAAGCAAAAAAAAAAAAAAAAAACACATGAAGCACTACATTAATAATCTCAATTAGGACAAATGTTGATCTCTTTCGCTCACTAACTCAGTAACCGTTCAAACTTGCTGACCAAGTATTCAGCTTCTAAGACCGGATCAATCTTGTTGACACCAACTGCATTGTACCTGATTTTGACTTGACCGTTATAGTTGTCCTGTCTAGCTTTGATTCTGAATTCATACTCGCACATTTGAACCTTGCTTACGATTTCGGTGAATTTCTCAGGCTCTTCCTCTTTGAACTTCACTAAATCGTTTGCACTAACACCCAAAAACTTTTTGGCTTGGTCTTCAAACAATGTCAACCACAGCTGACCGGATTGATCCAGTACCGAAATAGTCAAAACGTAACGATAGAGAGGTACAGCATGATTGATGTCACATTTCTCACATCTCCATGTACCATCGTGTTGCTCAATCACCTTTCTGTTACAATTTTCACTTGAACAAGCAGGATAGCTGAAATTGTCTGTCTTGACAAAATTCACCGAAGCTTTGATGCTGAAAAACTCAGGGTTTTCGCCCATACCAAGCTCCTGTGCTTGAACATCCAAAATCAGCTTACGATCTTCAGGCGATGATTTGTTTGTGCTCATCTCGCTTTTCAACGTTTGAAATTCCTCATTGCGGCCCTGCGCATCGTACCAGCCCTTGATGGTGTAAGCTTCTGGAGTATCTGGGTTTGGTGTAATGGTTCCACCTGGGGTAAGCGACAACGTTTTCCCGTTGAAGTCAGACACTTTTGCTGCCTTGATAGCAACAACTGTTCCCTGAGGTATATCAAAGTCAACAGCCAGCTTATTCCAAAGACCAACTGTGATAGCGAATTGCGAGTCATCTACTATGGTTATGTCACGACGATCATACGAACGCCCAGCCTTGGAAGTGATCTGGAAGTGTGGGTTGACTTCCTTGATGACACCAACAACATCAATGATGGAATCCGCTTCCAATCCTTGAATCTTGTTTAGCTTGACGAAATCGTAATGAAGCTTAGGAACACCCTCCAAGTCGTGACATTCTTCAATGACAGTGTCTCTGTCCAATTGAAGTTCGTAAGGGTGCTTCAAATGAGAGAACTGTGGTCTGGATGGCTGTATTCTTGCCTTTGAAACGTAGTAAACTTTGCCCTCCTCCAAGAAATTATAAAACTTGTCTGCATTCTCGTTAAAGGCAGTTGCTCTGATCTCATCGGTTTCATCCAAAAAATTCACGTTGAAAAGCTTACCCTCACCTCTCTGGTTTGACCATGTACGAAGATCACCTTTATAAGAAACCCTTGCCTTAATAGTCCAGAGATTTTGGTATGGAGACAGCTGGTCAATAGCATATAAGTTCGCTGGCTTTCCACTGCTAGCACTTGGTACCTTTTGAGGCTTCTGAACAACTGGTGCTTCCACTTTCTTAACGACATGCTGTTCCTGTGGAGTTGGTGTATTGTCGTCATCGTCATTACTCTGGTAACGGTCTTCACCGGGATGGGTCTTGAAATATTCGTCCAATGATTCAATGTTAGATCCAATTTTCGGAGCAGTTGGCTGCTTTACAACGAGGTCGCTGATGATAACAACGTGCTTGTTACTGACACCCATTCTTTCAATCTCGTAGTTCTCAATTGTCACAATACTGGATTTTTGCAATCCATTCTCCTCGCAATATTGAACGCCCTCTGGTCTGACAACGGCATGCGTACTGTAAACACCATCTGAAATCAAAAGACGTAATCTCTTACCAGCTTCATTTGGGATAGGTCTTACGTTGGTAACTTGCAAAGTCGCCGGCTTTCTGGTGGTCCAGTACTGCTCCTCCGAGAAGAGCTTCTTGAGAACTCCAGTGTCCAGCTTGATATCTGACATGGTCATTTGCGATCTGGATTGTTTATTGTTTGCCACTTGTTTTCTTATTTAAACGAAAAGAAAAAGATACGCGCCTTGACCACCGCGTCACAAGATTTCGCGTTTCTGGTGTGCGGATGTGATGCCTGCGCGAATCCAATAGAGAAAGAGAGAGAGACTGGTGTGGCACATAAAAGGTGCTTAAGCTTGTAGGGAATTGGTGCTGAGATGCTTACCATTAGCATACAGTCGTCGTTTGAGGATGTTATAAGTGATGTAGAAGCCCGTCGGCTGGACCAGGATCAGTTCTGGATCAATTTTATCCCAACCGATCAAGAAGAAAATGGAGATGCCCATGAAGAGATCATACGAGTTGCTCGTAGAGGTGACGAGACCGTTTTCGAGAACACTAATGGTGTTATCTTTACCCCTGCTGGTCCAAGGTGTTACTATGTAGAGTACGAAGGGGTCCAATATGAACTAGTTTCCCCAAAGGCCCATCTTGAGACTGGCGTTCATGATGTCACCTCCTTTGATGTTTCGCCTCAAAATACACTTTTTTTAATCGGTCAAGATTCGGGTGCTCTAAGGGTGGGAGATATATCTAATGGGAGAGTAGATACGAGGATTGATGAGGCACATTTTGGTACTGTTCTGAAGTCACTATTTTTCCCGTCTGGAAAAGTAGCTCTGAGTGCGGGTCTCGATTTGCAGATCAAGATATGGGATGTTAATGACGGTTCGAATCCTCGCACTTTTCTTGGTCACAAGCAGAGGATTACAGATTTATCCATGGTGGAAAGAGGAAGGAACTTCTTATCTTCAAGCCAAGACGGGACCGTCAAGCTTTGGGATTGTTCATCCGGGGTTAATATTACGACACTACAAAGAGCCCAGAGTGTGAAGGATGGCGTCACAGCTTTGCATATTACACAACGTGAAACTACTATGACACGTCCCAAGAGCTCATTCGAGAGTGGGACACTAGGGAAAGCAGTTCTAGCCGGACATGAGTCAGGAGTCATTACAGTATTTGATCTGGCATCAAGGGAACAAGTTGACATTATTCCAAGTTTGCATTCGAAAGTGGTATCTCTGTGTGGCCGTGATGAAGAAAATGCCTTTATTGCCGGGTATGAGGCGGGTATGGTTGCCAGATGGGATTTGAGAAATGTAAAGGAACCCTTGCAGAAATTTGATACCGGCGCTACGCTTAACACCCTTGCATTTGAAAACGAGAATGTGGTAATCTCTCATGGCACAGGTTATGTTGTAACTCTTGACGCCTCAACATTCAAGCCTAAGTTTATGTTTGCTGGTACGGATGATGACGCTACTCTACTCAAACTTCAAGTTGAGGGTGTTTACTTAGCAAGCAGAGATCGGATATATCAGTATTGATTATCCTCATCCTGTATATTGTTTTCCGTTCTGTACATATCAAGTGAGCATTTGAAAAAGGTGATTAGTTAGCTGTCCAGTTCAGTCCATTAGCCTCTTTCCAAAACTCCTTCAAGAGCTCCTGACATTTCCTAGTTGAGCCTCTCGTGATTAGAAGCTTTTTCAGGAAAAGCTCATAATCACCAAACCCCTTTTTACCATTTGCCTTTCTCTCATTATCCAGCCCTTCCAATGCTATCTGTGCCCAGCCCTTAAATCTCAATTGATGCCTTGCGATAAGCAACACAATAATGGAGGAATATTGGTCGATGTCCGATCTAGCTGCATCTAACAAGCCAGCGAAAACGTTTCGTGTAAGCACCGCTCCAAGCTCCTCATCTATCAGCCTTCCCAAAGCTTCGCTCTCCTCTTGAGTAACCTTTCTCGTTGCCAATAAAGTTGTCCAAAATTTGGAGACTGCCTTGATCACAAATTTTTCTTTAAAGGATAGGAGCACCAGTGCCATTTTGACGATGAATTGCAGGGACTCAGGTTCACGCAGCAGGTATCCAGGTCTGTTTGCAGCAATAGTTGTGAACAGTGACACCGATAATTGAACGAGGTCGGGATCCTGTTCAATGACAGACTGTAGGTCACTTACAAATGTTTTGATGACAAGGGAGACCTCCTGATCTGAAAGACATTGACTATCATTCTCCTTCCGTCGTAGACCACAGCTCAGCAATGTGATCATAAGTTCCAGAAGATATGGGAGGACTTTCACCAAATTACATCTGGAAAGCTTTTTTGTTGCAAAAGCAATGATGTCCTTATACTGAAATGCGAATGCACCAAAGTCATCTAACAAGCCAACCTTCATGATTAGAGCCGCTTTCTCGCTAAGTTCGACATTCATAGCCAAAGTCTCCACATCAAGAGCAAAAACGTTGATGAGCCTCAATAACTTGGTCTGCACTCTATTACCATTTTCCGTCCAGAATGATTTCAGTATTGCATATAACTGCTCATCATCCTGTATCAAATGGTCAGGAATACCTAAACCTTTCCCTATTTCGTAAAGAGAAGTGAACAAGGAAGAGAGATATTCCAATCCTTTCTCATCTAAGTGTCCTTGAGCAGCCTTATCGACGTATGGTTGACAGGCTTTCTCGATGATCTCAATCAGATTGAATATGAAGCTTTCCTGAGTAACCGGATCTTTAACAGACTGGATAATACAACTGATGGAATGAACAACTTTCTCTCGAGTGTAACTGTTGAACTCGGTATTGTTTATCATCTCCACAAGAATTGGTTCAAAGTTCGGTATACTGGATACCAGCTCCGCACGGCAATCGTCACATATTTCCAAAATTGTTCTTGAAATATTAAGTTGCAACGACGGATACGTCTCCAAGCAAGAGAAAAGATAACCGATGACAGTATTGAGGTAAGCACTGTTGCCTTTTTTATAGAAAAAATCAATCTCTCCAAGAAACTTGATACTGTACTTGGCGTAGATATCCTTTGCAGCATTCTCCTTCAAAAGCTGATTGACTTTACCTAGAAAGTTGACATTGAAAAGATTACCAACAATAGTCACTATCTTGGGGTCAACATTTTCTGGCGTGAAATTTGATGCCATTGACGTCAAAAGGAAGAAACTTGTCTCAATCTCAGCCAAACTATCACTTGAGACGATGTTAGAGGCAATATTTTCGAACAAAAAGACCCCAAAAACCTGGTACATCGAATCGAAGAGTTCTGAAACGTCGTTTCTGAAAGTCATGAACTCTTTCTCACATTGCCCAAATTCCGGGTGCGATATAACATCAGGCGTCAATTCAAGCTTTCTAAAGTAAATAGAGCTTAATTGTAAAAAGAAATCCCGCGCGGTTTGAGCCATCTGATTCCATGCCGCTTCATCACCCTTGAGTGAAGCTTTGAGAGACTCAATATCATCAGTAAAGATTTCTATTACCTGACACCAAAACTCCACAAACCTCTGAGACACATTCTCCTCTACAATTGGAAGTGGAGGTATATTTATCAGCTTCAAAAGATGCTCCAACTTATATCTGTTGTCGTATCTGAATATCACTGATACCAGCTGTAATAAATCAATTTCCAGAAATGCAATAATCATTGAGCAAAAATTACTCAGACTGTCGTAATCCTCGTTTGAAACAAATAGTTCCACGCGTTCCAAAGACCAGGAACTCCAAATTGTCGTGCTGAAAACCTCTCGTAGGTCATAACTCATCAACAGAGGGTTGTTCTCAAACAAGTCCGTCAATAAGTCCACAGTGTTAGTAAAAACTTCATCTGTGGAGGAGGCAAGAGTCGCTACTAGATATTGCCACCAGTCATCTGTGTCCTTATAGCGCACAGTTGTATTTAAATGAACGAATGTAATGTAATGTAACCATGACGTCAAGCTTTCAATAGCGCTCAGCTTCAATTCATCTTTATTTGATTGCAGGTTGTAAATTATGATTGATTTCACATATAGAAATATTTGGTTCTGTACCGTGGCGTGTACGCTTTGGTCTGTCGCCTTCTTCTCTACCTTGTTCACGTTTATCAGATCTTCAACTATTACGGAGGTAAAGCTGAGTAGCAACGAGTTGGTACATGGATCTTGCATCAGAGGGGGTAGAACCTCATCGGGATCGACTGTCACAGAGAGATCTGGGGGGTTCTTGGTATCCAGAATAGTCGCTAACACCATGAGCGGATTTTGCCATAACGGATCTCGAACTTCGAATGAGTTGAACATGAGGGAAACATTTTGAAACATTTTTTTGATGATGAAAAGATTCTTATGGCCGTTAAATCTGTAATCGTTCAGCAGGGTTGTGAGGTGGTAAAGTAGCTTTTTGAGAATGTCACTAGGATCAAAAGATGCTATAGAGTTCGCCTCGCCGCTTCTTAGTTTGTTTAGGTTCACTGTGTACGTCAGGGCGCCAAAGAATTTACAGTTGAGAGAGTTATCCTTCCCTGCCAGCAGCAGGTCGGCATTCTTCAGCCCATTGGGTGATGTCTGGACCTTTTGTAGGTATGACTGGATGGTCTGGATCTTTTGGGCATCTCTTTCTGAATAGAGCGCCTCGACCAACTGGGCACAGAGTTAGAAAAGTTACAAGCCAACCGAGTAATCCAGGCACATACGAGCACAATCTGAGAGATGGAAGGGTTCTCTGGAAGGTCCATCAGGTTGAAGCGAAGGCAGTGAGTAGTTTGTTTACTACATCTTCAAGTTTACCGTCGAAGTTCGCGAGTGATATTTGTCGCTGGGTTGCAGAGCCCTTGCCCGTCTACGCGGATGTAAGATCCTATGGTTACAATCGAGAAGAGGGCCGAGCACTTAAACTGTCTGTGTGGGTAGTGAGGCAATTTGGCGAAAGGTTTCTCTGGTTGTGCTGAAAGATGTTTGCGCACTTCCAGCACTGCAACGTGCTAATTCCCGCACCGTACGATCCGCATAATTTATGGCACCATTGCAGTGTAGATAGCGTCTAGAATCGAGTCCATAGACGCTTCTAACAACGGACGTTATAGCTCCTAGTTATAGGCAGTTTGAGCAGAATTAAGGGCGTTCCTGCTCAGTCCAAAGCCTCTACAAGGCTGTCGGCCAATATCAGCGTGGCGAGGCCGAGTCCGTTTTAACAGCAAGGCGCGGACAGTCAGATGTAACCTAGGCTATTTATATCAAAGAGGAGTGTGCTCCTTGATACTGTTTCGATGGATCCGATTATAGCCTACAGGTATGCCAAATCACAGGATCATTCGTGTCGAGCAGACCTTCGCACATCAAGAGCCGTGAATCGTGGTCACCATTCTATAAGAGAGTCAAAGCGATCTGATTTACTACGAAGATCAATGAATGAATGAAAATGCAATGTACTTTTTTTTTTGAACCCCCCTGCCCTAAATAATGTGAAAAAGAACTAGATATAGAAAACCATAGCCATGATTTGAACGTTTGTTGTAAAGTTTTGTAGGGAAATATTCATCGTTGAACCTGATGCCCCCACATGATACTTTTTTTTTTGGTGTTTATATGCTTTTCGTGCGTTGATTGTGTGTCATTAGATAATTGTCGTAATAGATGAAGAAGCAAAACTCATAACTCTACTTATAGCTGATTGCCAACACTGAGCCATTTTTTGTAATAGTTTGATGAAGCAGCCAGTAATTCTGTGTGATGCTGGTCCAACTTACTCGCTTCGCGTGGAGTGCTATCGTTTAAACTCAAGCCGCCAATGGTATGATCATTCTTCAAAGTTGATGACAGTAAAAGCGGGCTTTTTATCAGATATTCCTGCTGCGTAGCCTCTTCTTCGGTGTCCTCGTCTGTTTCCTCAGTTGCCTGGAGAGCAGATGCGATCGAGTCTTGTCTAGGCTGGAGTACCGGAGAGATCAACTGTGGCACGTTGTTGAAATCGAAATGCGACTGTGTATCTTTGAGCTTACATTCCTCGGAGCAATAGACAGACTGCCCCGTGCAGAGCTTTTCACAGACAATACAATAATCGTTGAAGGCAGACATGACTGAAGGATGATGTATTTTGTGACTTGTGTTTGAGAAACGATCGTGAGCTGTCAAATAAGAAGGCGTCTTAGAAACGTGGAGAACGTCAAAAAGGGAAAAAAAAAGATGCCAAAGTGAAGTGTGTGAGACGATGAGTAGGTATCAACTATTTGCTTGGTGTGTTCACCTCGTATGTATGAAAGAAACGGTGTCTTAATGGCTTTTTATAATGTGGCGGTGGAAATGCAAAACAAAGAACCCGGGTTCCATTTATATAAATGAGGTGTGTTTTATGTTGTGACGGGTATGGCTCATCGCACGCGCAGAAAGTTCCAGGCCGTGAAAATTTTTTTTATTCCACGTGGAAGAGTGTGCGCAAACGTCAGAAATGGCTATTTGTGGAAAGTATGGCTTACATTTGCGCAAAAGCGCGCGAAATGGCACAGTGTTGGCCACATCAAGGTGGGGTTTCCGAAAGCGGGCAATGACTTTGTCACTCAACAAATGATCTCGAACAAGTTTGCACATCAGGGTGTTTTGATGGGCCAACCGTGGTGGGTAAACGGCGCCACAAGGTGGTCTTCATAGAAGGTATGACGGGTGCTGATGTCAACGTCAGTGAGAGGGGGGGAAGACTGGATTCGTAATACAGGGGAGTATTTACGCAAATACCGGAATGTATAATTAGTGTAATATTAGTAGTGCTATAGAAACAGAGTGGAACGTGCTACACGTTTACGTTTTACCTAAAATATATTGCTCAGAAAATGTGGCCCCGTGGTGGCTGATCAACGGACAGCCTGGGCCTCAGTAAAATTTCAAACTCTCCACCTATGGGCTCTACCTATGGGCTCCACCTATGGAGCTCCAACCTGACGCTAGTAAACCCCGCCTGTTGACGATTATCGTTTAAAGCAAAACGAGGGGTGATTTATTGGCGTAATCCCCGAGTATTGACAGGAGAGGCGCTGCGATGATCTGCCGTCATTCGTGACTACTAAGCACCTGACTATGAGCTCTAGCTTACTTTTCAAAAAGGCTAGTGTAACTGCTAGAGGAGTACTCGAAGCTGTGGAGCCCAACAGTTGCTGAGCGCCTTGTACTATTGATACTTCTCGCAAGCTCTCGCTTATTGTTGCGCGCCTTGTGCAATCATATGCGCGCATCGACGACACCTATAAATAACAGCACAGTTAGTGATTGCTCCCATTCGAAGAGCAGCTGCTACATCTTCAGCTCCTATGAAGCACGAGTTAGCAACATCATGCTTGGCTCGACACTCGTCACCATCGGTTATAATATTTTAGGCACGGTCTAGCACAGAATTTTTGCGATATCATGCGCTATTGTTGAAGTCAGATAGTTTACGCGAAATTTAGGCCTCCGCGCGTCTCCGAAGTTAAGCGTTTCGTCACAGCTCTCTCAACGACTGTTGACTGTTGTTATCCACTGGAAGGTCATCACCTAAGGCTTAATTGATATCCTAATGAGTCATGAACACGTGAGATGAGGTTGGGTCACACTTTATTCTTTCCCGGATTCGTTGTATCTAATTAGCTCCCAAAAAATCAGCGATTGAGACCGCAACAGCTTAAGTTGAACCTCACTGCCTCGGCAGCGTTACCTTGCAAACTTTCGCATAGATTCTAAGCGGTCCTTTCGGCAAACTCAGGGCTCATTGTATGGAATCTCTAGGACCTTGATCCGCCTTTGATGATAATTAGCAAACAAAGTTTATTAGATATGTACGTGCATGCGCCTTATCGAGATCTTTAGTTTGCTAAATTTGAGAAAAAAAAATGGTTCTTTTATTCAAATCACAATCTCTTTACCTTAACACGAGAAGAGTATACAGGATTGAAATCAAGTCTACAAGTTTGGAATTTGCTTCAGCGTTGATGGACTACTGACTTCTGGGTTTCAATTAAGCAAAGGGCAAATGACTGTACCCCTCCCCTCCAGACACAGCATAGCTACGTATAATTCCATATAGCTTTTAACCTACGCTTATATTTTAGCACATTAAGGAACCATCAAAAGAACTTAACTTCCTAGGCCAGTCGACCAGGGAATTCAAACAGCCGTATATACAACCTCAGGTGCACGTGCGCGATGACTAGCTAAAGTCGAGTAAGTCAAAGCATCAAACAAATCTCTTTGACTATATTCAACAGAGCCTTTGTTGCGATATAGATTCCTACTATCTTATAGGGCATCATCGTATACGCTGTCTAAAGCTTTAGCCTCCGAAATTTGGGGGGTTTAATGTAATAAAAACCGGGGCATGGAACTCAAGATGATCAACTGTTGACTAAGACGGTATTCCGCCCAATGCATCGACATGATTGAAAAGGGAGCCCTAATTTTCTTTGGGCAGGGTGTAGTACATTGCACCAGTGTTTTTCTTTTTCTTGATCTGATATTTTGCACGTTTTCAACCCAAGTACTGTGGCTCAAAGGAAAGCTTCACTTGCATAAGATTGCATCTTAGCGACAAGGAGCTGTCAAGGCAGGACCTATTCTTGTAAAAAGCAAACGGAAGTGCCTTACGGTCAATTGTAATGCCATCAACTACTCAAGGAAACAACTTTGATCATGTCTCAATCTGTTCAAGCTTCTTCTAGCTTCAAATTCACGCGTGAGTAATCGTAAAAAAAAAAACTGTGGACGAGACCGGAGTCGAACCGATGACCTTTTCCTTGCAAGGGAAACGCGCTACCAACTGCGCCACTCGCCCTTTGATATCTAGAGATGCTCTTTGATTATACTGTACGCAGCTGATTTACAACTGACACAATTTGCCGTTTTTCCGCCGTTTTGATGAAGTTTTAGACACCTTGAGGTTCATTTTGGGGAGTTCGATGGTTCAGTAATCGATTGCATGTTGATTTTCAGGGAGTTTATCTAGATTTAAAATAGCAGGGCTCCCAAATATGTGTGAACACTTTGACCGAATTTAAAGATATCCTAGCCAAGGCTCAATCAGTTTCTTCAGTTCCGGTAAATCATATAGAGGAGTATTTAAACTAAGAGTTTGGTAATTCCAATAGCTAACGAGTCAACTCAACTGTTTATATAAAAGTTCATTCTGGTAAACATCAACACTTTCTTTCGCGACCCCAAATACGCCTTTTAACATCCCCAAATCTTTTGGAGATTACTGTGCACCCAGCTATTGGTCGTCGAATAAGGCTGCTGGCTGTGGTTTACTCGATAGTAGAGCTATCTCAGAACCATCAAATCAGGCTCAAAGCTGTTACTATTCGGTTTGGAGTCAAGTGGTGAAGTTTACTTCTAATCTTAGCGGTATAAGTTACTCGGTATATAAGATCAGATATTTTAGGCCAAGATCGCATAGATCGCAATATTTACTCTGGAAAACGTATTAAAACAGAGAGCCCTCACTTTGCGTAGCTAGGTAGATTATAACAGATTATGGTTTTATTACGGTTTAGTGTGATTTTCAAATGATATTAAGGGCAACGCGAGCTGTCTAGGCAACTTCGTATCACCACGTATTAAATATCAAAGTGTATAATTTCAAGCCTGTCAGAGACCTTTCAATCTCTCCTTCCCCCCAAAAGGATAATTTCTCTCAATCGTGCAGCTAATATATATGCAGAATCGACTCCAACTGAGCACAAACGCGTAGTAAACCACAAAGACAAAAAAACACATAAAAGTGGCCACAATTCCCAAAAATATGGGATTCCTTCTTTCCTTTTCCACTATTCTACTCACACAAAGTGCCAAGGTTTTCTCCCACACTAGTTCACCAAAGAACCATCACACCTTCCACCAGAAGTTCCATAATCCTCCCACAAGGGTTCCCATCGATCCGATTCACTAATCGGAACTTTGGTTTTCACTTCTTGGTGATGTCGCACATTGTTTGTTTTGAGAGTTGGCAAGAAAAGATATTTTACTGATACTTATGATACACATTTGGTAAAGATGGACGTTACAAGATTCGGTTTCTTTATGAAAATGAGTCTTTGGTGTATCACAAGTTGATGTGAAAGATCCGGCTTTAGTGAGGTCTTTGAGGATTGTGATTGCGTCCTCGTCTTGTCTTTGTCTCTTTGTTTCTTTGCGATTTGGTTGTGTTGTCTGATGTTTAGTGATTCCTGGGCGTGTATTCACAACACTCTCCCAAACGTTTCGTCTTTCATCTTGTGATACGATTCAAAAAGTCAAAAAAACCATGAACAGGGACAGGATGAGA
>PPLE02000038.1:0-21981 GCA_003707735.2 [Candida] freyschussii | reverse complement strand
GGTGGTCGTTGACAAAGCTCAATTATTTGGTAGGTCGCTGCGCTGAGGTCTTTGAGATTTGTGATTGGTCATTGTTTTGTCTTTTGGTTTCTTTGCAATTTGGTTGTGTTGCCAGATGTTTGATGATTCAAGGGCAGGTTGTTTTGTCTTTCATCTTGTTATACAGTCCAGAAAGTTAGGGAAACCATGGGCAGGGACAAGATACGGGTCCTTTCGCAATGCTTTTTCTCACGCAGTATCTTCTCATTTCTCGGTGAGTTGAAGCAGAGTTTCGGGATAACTAGGTTACGAAGAAGCACTTTGATATTTGCCCTAGAGGATAGGTTCAGATCATGGGCAGTTTTTTTCTGAAACTAGAAACTACAGCAAGTTGATGAGTGCTTCCAGTATCGCTGTTTCTCGTTTCTTTGTTGGATATTCACCGGAGATCACATAGTCTTGAGCGTTGTATTGTTTGAAGATCGAGTGCATACCTATCTGCTCGGGCGTCTTATGATTCTTTGTTCGTGGTGATGGCGATGTTTCAGTTTTTGGTGCTGAGCCCTATAGAGGAGAATCACGAAGTTGAGTGCTTTTCGGGTGAGGGATCCAAGGGAAGGGCAGTTCTCTTGTTTCAGTCATCTCCAGCATTTGATGGGTGAAACTCAACGATTTCGGGCTTCAATTATTCGGCTGGACATTGATTTCACATTGATTTACCCAGCAAGGCAACGTGACGGAAGATATGGCCAAGTTCTCTCTCATGGCTTGGAGCCTTCGATGAATCTTATCTTTGATGAACGGGTTGTCATCAGAACCTTGCCAAAACTTGAAGTTTCTTTGGTAGGGCAGGACCATTGATCACGGAGTTGTGGCATAGTGAGGTGACAATTGTTATCAAGATAATTCAACACTGTTTGCTCCAAAGTCTCCGGGTAAACCTAGCTTCTGGCACGATGGAGCTTCGTCGGTGGTGGTACTTAGGTTGGTGAATGATTGTTGGGCCAGTTATGAAGACTTCAGTATAGGGCAGCTCACTTCGTCCTTCACCATCACATGAGACATCTGTCACCAAGTGCTGACAGCCATTCAGACACTTCGTGCCGGGTTGACTACTGAGTGATGGATCAAGGTTAAGCTTGTTGGAGAGACTGGTTCCAAGAAAGGGCAGCTTCTTGGTAATCGCTCAAATACAAGTTGACTATGTTCTTAATCTCACAGGTTCAAAGCTTTTCACTACACCAAGGGACCGACTGAGGTTCCCACTGGCCTCCCACTAGGCACATTCCAAAGCTCTTCCAATATGTCGACAAAACATGCTGCAAACGACACACAACACTCCTCCACAACTTCAATGCCACCCACAGGCCACGGACGCTTGTTGTTTCGGTGTCTGGGGTGAGACCGGCCATCTCAAGTCATCACCAAAATTCCAAGATTGGTCCAACCGGTCCCAAACCCGGTCCATTAGATAGCTCTGTATAGAACAAGTCGATACGTAGCAATCCCACAAGTTCCAGACTTCTCTATGGCCCGCTAGGCCATTTTGAAGATCCGGGCAAAAAAAAGAGGGAACGGCTGTCAAATTTTTTCCAGGGGTAGTGGAGCTAGATGTCATTATATCTCGTGATCTAGCACAGTTATCGATGTAATGACACTACCATTGCGTTGTCCCTTTCGATGGCTTCCTAAAGATGTGATAAAAGTGCTTAAATTCAATGATTTGGCTGTTTTGGTTGCCGTCCATAGTTGAGCAGTGAAAGCACTTCGGGACATCACGTGCTTGGTCACCTGACCAATCCCCGGATATGCTAAAATAGCGGTCTACAAATGTGCCAAACTGAATGTTGGAATTTGAACACGTTCTGATGGGAATCTTGGGGATTTCATTTGATTGGCTTAATTATTCGTACTGATAGAATCGATCTTTTCAAAATTGAGCTCGAAATCTCTAAGAACAAAAGAGTTATGATCAATATTTATTTTCACTAGCTGGCCCAGCTTAGAAAAACTGACTTTTCGAATAACTCAAGATTAAATTAAGATTAAATCACATGAAGAAACAAATTTTGATTATTAGCAACGTACCATTCAATTCCCTTCCTCGATAGGTTCCGATAACACTAGCTAGAAATTATAAAACACCGATCTTGCTGTTCAACTGATGGAATTCGTCATTTAAATTGATAGTTCCGGGATTTGACGGTCTACAAATACGCCAAACTAAATGTTGAAATTTGAAGACATTACAATCCATTTCCTGGATTTTGAGTGCTAAAATGTTTGAGAGCCCGGGCTGAAGTATTTATTGAGCCAAAGAAGCAGCTTGATAGAGCTCCAAAAATGACATTGAACATTCACTTTTCTAGAGTATCTGAACGAAGCGTTGAATTGTCAGCATAAAATGGATCCCAAACAGCTTTTAATGAAAACAAGATATGAGAACGTCGCCTTCTCCGGTCATCTTAGCTGAAGAGTTCTTTTTACCGCGAGTTATGATAACCAACACCTTCGAAATGACAGGTGCTTTGACCCATTGATCTCAATATTGAATTAGAGATGAGAAATTTTCAAGCCCGGAACAAAATTCTCAAAGGATTTCCAATGACTAGTCTTGTAACCATGGAAGCTTCATCTGTTCGAAATATCACAGAAGCACACACATTTTTTGCGAGAGTTTCTCATGGTTCGTTGTGAAGCATCTGTGGCATAATGTCCAGATGTTGTTGAGAGATGTTTATCTCATGATTTCCGCTTTCCACGGAACTCCGTCGTAGTTACAATATATCAAAAGTATGAAAGAGAAGTACAGCTTGTCATCTATACAATTAGTGCAGCTGGATCTTGTGTGTTCGTATTACCGCGACACCATATTGCAGAGAGCAAAGTACTTCTATTATACGGCTTTAATTACCTGAGAGTTTCACACAGATTTATAGGCGTCGACTCTTGTCAAATACACCAACGCTCAACTTCAGCTTCAGGTTTACGCTCAAGCCTTATGGATTCTCAGTTAAACCGTAACAGCAATACTCCAATTGCCCCAGATACAAAGACTGAGGAGAATGGAGCGGTGTACTGATGTTCTTTGCCGCCGCTACAAAAGAGCTCATTTCGTCCCTGGGTGAACTATAAATTTGCCGCTGTGTAGATCAGCAAATCTTCTTCTCAAACAATCCTTATAAAGCAGAAACCAGAGACAAGTAACTCTCACCGCAGTATGGGAACTAACATCGACATGGCTGTCCATCATCAAAGGAATAAAACGAACTCAAAGAGTCCCGTTGCAGAGCGAGAGCCAAATAGCTCGTCTCAGTCATCAGATTCAACAGGCTCAGACTCTTTGCCACCGCCCTCTGAAAAGCAGACAGCGAGTATTCGTCCAGACATCCAAGAGCGCGCAGACAATGAGCCTGGAGCACTAATCCCACGTCCGGCAGATCCAGCAGTACCAGCCCATATGCTCGGACTATTGGTTGACGTGCTATGCCCATATGTCGCCCACGCTGCATTATTACTCGTTGCCTTGGACCTATCATACGAAATGGAGTACTTCAAGCTCTATAATTTTGAGGCGGTTCTTGTTGCAAACAGAGAAAACCAAATTTTTGGATTGAGCTTGCAGCAGAGAGCCAGAATCCATGCGGCATCAATTCCTTCTACTTTAGCTTGGACTGCAGTCGTGGCCACTGTTGCGTCCATTGTTGGGTTGATTCGGTGGAAGTTGCGCGGAAGGCGAGTCATCGATGGGCTGGCTCCACTAAATCTTGCTCGCCACGCTCATTTTGCAACTCGCTTCGAGATAGTATCCCTCACTCTGACGTTTAGTACGGCGCTCGACAAGGCACTCCCTCTTATGAGTTTGTTGATGGATCTTGAGATGGAAACCGCAATGAGAAGAGATGAAAAAGGTTATCTTATTGGAGAAAATTACCCAAGACTGAATCTTTGCACTGCGTTGGCACATGGGTTAATACTGGCAAAATTCTTGATATACGCAATTATAGTCTTTCCAATCGTTCTCATTGTGATATCGCTATTTGATGAAAGACTTTCGATCTGGCATGAGGTACAGAGTCTTTTCGAAGCTGTTTCAAACAGATTCTCTAGGTTGTTGAACGGCTTACTCAGAAGAGCAAAGAGAACTAGAGATCTCGAGGCTAATTCTCCTCGTGGTCAATGATAAATTTGATTGACCTATTCTGGCTTGGGCGCCTTGGATCGGCACACGATGGTAGCTATTGAATTGCCTCATTACTAGCTTGATATAAACGTGCATTCTTTCCACCAATACTGTAGCTGCAAAGAAAACACCCGCTTGTCAAATTTGTACCATCTTCATGGCTACGAATAAGCCATTCTCAAATTTGCGTTTTGCCCGGGTCGAATTGAAACTTTCTGCCAACAGGAGGAGATTATTCGCCAGCATCTCAAGACTTGCACTTGAGCGCTGATTGTTCGTAGCAGAGAGCGTGAATGTAGCAAGGTTGGGATATCGATTGACAGTTTCAATGATAGAGAACGAGTACAAACTTGTTCTCGTCTTTATTCAAGTTCCTGGCCTCGATTATTGGAATTTGTTGCTCAACTGAACTTCATGGTCTTTCAAAGATATATTATAGTCTAAGAAGAAACATTCTGGATATGAAATACCATCATTTGAGTTCTCACTTTGGCGGAGTCTTGAACACTTACTCAACATAGCCCAGCAAACTCTCGATGTATTGAGATTGGCAGACATAATATTCCACTGATATCACGTGCACAGTCACATGAGCAGACCCCCCGAATTGATAAAATGATGGAAAGCAAAGTATTTTGACCAACAAAGCGTACAAAAGCAGTGTAAATCAATCTAGAGCATTGATCATCAAACTCTAGAACTGTGTCAACTCTGTGGGAGAATTTAGAACCCTCAATTTACTGAATTATCCATTAAAAGAATGATTACATAATAATAGTAATAATATTGGTGTTGGGGTGTACAGTATCAAGAGTTGAAGCTCAAAAGGTGCGAAACCATCTCTCAGGGAAAGTTACCAATATTCTCCAAATCTCTCGGCAGATATGAGTGTTTTAACTTCATCAAGGGTGGACTTCCCAAGCTCTCAATATATTGAGAATGAAAAACTGATCAATGAGGAGTTCAAGATCTGGAAGAAAACAGTCCCGTTATTGTATGACACGATTCAAACATATGCTCAAGATACGCCATCACTCACTGTGGAGCCCTTGCCTGGATTTGAAATTTCTAATGATAAGAATGAAATAGAGGTGAGATTCCTCATTGGGACTTATTCCACTACGGATGATAATTTTTTGAAACTATGCTCTGTGAGGCTCCCATCAACGCTCTCAGCTGAGATTGATCACTCTGTACCGATTCCTACTGGGGCACCACTTTTCCCTAAATTCAAAGTGTTGCAAAAATGGAAACATCCAGGTGAAGTGAATAAGGCTAGATACAATTCTGTCGAGAAGAAAATTGCCACTTTCACCAAGACTGGAGATATTAAACTATGGGGGTTGCAATCTGAACAAGAGTTGGCTACTTTGAAATTTCACCAAAGAGATGGATTTGGATTAGAATGGGGGTTACAAAACTCGTTGTTGTTAACTGGGGCAGAGGATGCTAAAGTTGCCCTTTGGGATGTGAATAAGCCAAATGAACCTATAAGGGTATATTCTCATCATGAGTCCATAGTTAATGATTTCTCTTGGAATCATGGGATCCCTACACTTTTTGGGTCAGTCTCTGATGATTTGAGTGTACAATTTATTGACACTAGAAGTGTTAATGATCAACCTTTGATTAAATTACCAGAGGCACACGTTGACGTTATCAATGCTATTGATTTCAATCCAAAATATCATAACTTGTTTGTCACGGGATCTGCTGATAACTTGGTGAATGTATGGGATCTAAGAAACACATCGACTCCATTAAGATCATTATATGGACATAATGCAGCTATTAACCAATTGAAATTCAACAGTGAAGAGCCAAATCTTTTAGCCTCCTCCTCTAGTGATCGTAGAATTCACATTTGGGATTTGTTGCAATTGGATAAGGAGTTTGCAGCAGATGATTACATCAAGAATGAAAAAGATGATCCGTGTTTAAAATTCATTCATGGTGGTCATACTGGTAAAGTTTCTGAATTTAGTTGGGTTCCAGGGGTCAATAACGTTGTCTTAAGTGCCGGTGAAGATGGATTGATTGAGGTATGGAAACCTCATTATAGGGATGAAGAAGAGGAGGAGGAGGAGGAAGAGGAGGAAGAGGAGGAGGAAGAACAAGAGGATAAAGAGGAGAAACAGGATGAGAAAGAGGAAGACACCAAGGAGGAAGTCAAACATGAAGAGGACAAGACGGATAAACCTGAAGTGGATGGCACAAACTGAGTGTGTAATGTACATTGGGGTTTTAAAAAGAAAACTTTAACTTTGTATTATATAGCTTGATTTTCGAAATAATCAACGGTCAAGAGTTGTATAATTTGCTTCTTCTTTTCAAGGCTTTGCGACATTTTTTTATCGATGTTTGTTAAGTTCATCTCAATCTCATCATGAATCATCGATTGCCAACCATTATGCCTCTGACATTTTTTCCTCTCTAATAAACATACTGGTGTTTGGATAGTTTCATCTTCTTGAAGTTCGAGATATTTTGCCTTAAGTGCTTCTGTATCGTTTGTGACTAATTTCGACTCATCAAAACTCTCCAATGATAACGATTCATCTATAAAGATTGAATCAAATCCACAGATATCAATTTTCTTCACTTTTTTCTTTGTAGAGCCACCATCGATAGCTGTAATGTCATCATTTAGTCTCTTTATATTTTCCCTTGTCTTTAGAAGCAATTTCCTTCTCATCAACTCCAAAGCTCGTTTCCTCGTTAATGATTCGACACTATTATCCAAGTTTCGTATTCTCGCATCCCCATAGTCAATAGGGGCCTCTGGTAACCAAGTCCCCAGTTTTTTCAAATCATCAACACCTTGTGTATGTCGTATAACTTGTGCAATTTCATCTTTGCTCAAGACGCCATAGTGATCGTTTTGAGTGTCAAGTGTGTTCAAGAGTTGACGCATGAACTCCAAGCCGTGATCTTTCGAGCAATACTTGGTCTCGTTCCCACCAATCGGGTTGAAACACCCTTGTAATCTGCATTTGCGTTTCCAAAGAGTCGAGCCTTTGTTATCCAGTTCGCAGTAGGGACAGTAGTATTTGGCAATGAGCTCACTATATTTGGTGTCGATCTTGACGCATTTGAAATGAAACCAGTCATCACACCCGTCGCAGCCAACCATGAGCTCGCCAGTGTCTGGCTTACGACAGATGCAAAAGAGCTCCTCGCTCTGTTCGTTGAACTTGATGAACGATCTCTTTGGTAGATTGGGGAACTTTGGATGGTTCAGTGGCTTGGACGCCCTCTTGGCCTTGAGCTTCTTGACGGGTTTCCTGACCTCGTCATCGAACGTCTCCGAGTTCCTGTCGGTCTCTGTGTCTGACATTTGTTGTTGTTGTTGTTGTTGTTGTTGGTTGTGGGAAACAGAGCCAGAGATATATATCACAATACATTAAGGGAAAGCCACGCCACCGGGTAAGGAAGCGCACGCCAGTCCAGGCTCTACGGCTCAGTGTCGGATTAAAGTCACATTACTATACACTTGTCGTTCTGCGCGTCCATCTTCTCGCCCTCGATCTGCTCCAGCAGCGAGAGGAAGATCCTGCCCACCTGCTCTCCCTGGCTCAGCTTGGCGCTCACCTCGATGTACGGGACGCCAAACTGCTGCGCCAGGCGCGTGGCCTCCTCCTTGCTCACTTTGCGCTCGAGGTCGAGCTTGTTGCCCACCAGGATCATCGGCACCTGGTCCGTGCCCGTCGAGTCCAGAATCTTGTCTCTGATGACGGAGAGCAACTCGAAGGAGGATCTCGAGTTGATGGCGTACACCATGATGTAGCCGTGCACGATGGTGGAGTCTGTCATGATGGTGAACTCGTCCTGGCCCGCCGTGTCCAGGATCTCCACCTCGTACGTCTGTCCCCTGAACTTGATGGACTTGTTGAACTGGTTCTGGATGGTTGGGTAGTAGCTCTCGACAAAGTAGTTGTCCACGTACTGCACGACGAGCGTGGACTTGCCCACTCCCCTGGCGCCCACCACTGATATCTTTCTGGTCCGCGATGCCATTGGTGTTGAAAAGCGCAAGCCGTGTTGCCTTGCCTGGATTGCCGGAAGGGAGCAAGTTGTGTGTGTGTGTGTGTGCGTGTGCGTGTTTTCGTTTGAGTGTATACGTTTGTATTATGTAATGGTCAACGCCCTTGGAAGATGCCTCTATATATGGCTGCGAAGGCGAGGGTTTGTTAAACGTTCATTGTAGATCTATATACACACTTTTAGAACCATAGTTCAGCTTTTTTCAACAACTTGGTCACCGTCTCCGTTGGCTGAGCACCTACTGATAGCCAATACTTAGTTCTGTCGAAATCCAGTTCGACATGCTTGGCCGGCTTGGATTTCCTTTCCCAGGGCTTCAAAGGTGGTGCGATGGGGTTGTAAGTACCCAGTACTTCTATCGGTTTTTGGTCCCTTGCCAGTCTTTTCTTCGTCACCACGATGTTGTACACTGGCTGGTTTGTTCTACCGAACCTTGCTAGCCTTATTCTCACGAGTCCCTTTGTCATTATATAAAGCTGTGTGTTTTTCCTTGTTATATCCCAGAGCACGACACGCACACCAAAGCCTTAAGATCACCGAGGAGAAAGAGAGAGTGTGTGTGTCCTTTTTAATGGAGCTTTTCTTGCAGCTTGTTTTAACCACCTTCAGCTTAAATAAATAAATTCTAACTACTTGAAAAACCTTGTCGGTATATACATACGCTGGTCGGAATATTACCCTATTTGGTAAGATCCGGTACCTCGGAATACGCATCCCAATGGGGTAACTTCCGGGGTCGGAAGATGCGATGAGGGAAAGAAAATTTATTTCATACTACAATCAGTTATTTTTTTTTTTTTTGGGGGAGATTTAGCAGGATATCTTTGATTTTAGACATAAGATCATGGCAGAGGTCGATAAAGAGATCGACTTGCTCGAGTTCGATTTCAAACTACAGAAAATCAGACAACAGCTAACTTCAAAACTTGATAACCAGAAACATGTCGCTTTAGTGCTTTCTGCAGTGGAGGAAAACATCACATCGCAAAACAATGCTAAATCACCTGTTGCTTATTTCGTCTCCTTCCTGGCTCTATTAGAACAGGCAATCAATAGCGATACTGATGAGATTATAGATCACAACTTGGCCATTTCAGCTTCATATCTCTTGGATATCGTTTTGCAATTCATCCCAAAGGCTTTATTGAAATCAAAATTCCCAGACATCTTGACCAAGTTGGCTCCAGCTATTACAAACCCGGAGGCGGATGCTCCACTTATAAAATCATCCATCGGTGCTCTAGAGACCCTTTTGATTGCTCAGGATTTACACTCTTGGAGTAATACTGCGTTAAGTATTAACCCAAGAAGAGGATTTGGTGGATTATTAGAATATTCTTTAGACCCAAGACCAAAAGTTCGCAAAAGAGCCCAAGAAGCTGTCAATAAAGTTTTGTCCAACCCTCCACCGGGTCCTTCATTGGAACATATAGCTAGTGGCATGGCTGCTGATTTTGCTATAAAATCCATCATTGAGATCCTCAATACAAAGACTAATCAAAAGACAAACAAGGAACATTCTGCACAGTTGATCCATTCTTTACAATTAGTGAGTGCTATTACTTCGGCAAATACTTGGCCTACTTCCAAAATTGAACCTCTTTGTGATTTATTACTAGAGGTTTCTAAAACTAATGATCAATATCTCGTTTCAGCAGCATTTGGTGGGTTTGAAGGGTTGTTCAACTCAATGACTGATGAAATTGATAACGACAAATTTGTTAAAGTCCTTGATATTATTTTCGATTTGAAACCTTCAGTTAATGACACACATTTAGCTGCTCCTTGGATCGCTGTTATTGCTAAAGGTGTCACCTCGTATGCTAAAGTGGAACCATTAAAGGCATTTGAGAAATTACCACAAGTTTTCCAAAAATTAACCAATTTTTTCGCTTCAAACGTGGCTGATATTTACATCAGTGTCTCCCAATGTTTCATTTCCATCCTTACTGAAGCTGTACCTGATCAATTCTTATTATTGCCCAACAACAGTGACGTGACTCCGGAACTTTATGAACGAGTGGATCAAGTCATAACGGAAATTTCTGAAATCTTTACAGAGTTGTTAAGTGTTAAATATGGTCAAGCAACTAAAGAAATTTTGGAGGTGATCGCTACAGCCATTTCCACATTCAGATCAAGGGCTAATCCTGATTTTTTGAAAATCTTAGAAACCATTGGTGATTGGAGAACTAATGAGGAGTTTGATTTTAAACCGGAAGCTGAAGGCGTTATCGCTGCAGCAATTACTGAACTTGGTCCTGAAACGGTTTTAGGTGTCTTGCCTTTGAATTTGTTGAATGCGAAAAAAACTGGTAGAGCATGGATGTTACCTCTATTAAGAGACAATGTTCGTTTTGCTAGATTAGGATTCTTTGTGGAGGAGTTCATCCCACTTATTGAAGAATTTGAACAGAAAATTTCAACGTTGGATAAATCTTCTGTACAGGCCAAGATTTTCCAAACTATTATCGATCAAACTTGGTCCCTATTACCACATTTTGCAGATTTACCTTCAGATTTACAAATTGCAATGACCGATGAATTTGCTCAACAACTATCGTCCTTGCTTTATTCCAATCCGGAATTGAGGGTCAATATTTGTCATGCCTTGAGACTTTTGGTGGAGAGCAACGTTACATTCGCTAGTGGTGCCCTATCTGATGATAAGTTACTCTCGCAACAATTTTCCATTGATGAAGCTAAATCGAATATCGAATACTTGTCAACTAAATCTGCTAATATCCTTGCTGTCTTATTCAATGTTTTCTCTCAAACGGTTCCAGAATCAAGGGGATTCGTTTTAGAGACTATTGATGCATACCTGAGCATATCTAAGCCAGAGGATTTACAAACAACTTTTGATAAAGTTTCCATTCTTTTGAAAAATGCACTTGATGAAGAAGCCATGCAAAAGGGGAAACCGCAAAAGGGTGTTGCAAAATTGAGTGTGACAATGATGGATCTCGTTGTTGCCATGGCTAAATACGTTCCTGAATCTGCTTATAATGCACTTTTCACCATATTCACACAAACGGTTACATCTCCAGATCCATTGCTTCAAAAAAGATCGTTTAGAATCATTTCAAAACTTATTGAAACCCCTAGTGGTGTTACAGCATTGACAAATTACGCTTCCGATATCGAAAACGTTATCATTCAATCTGCAAACACTGTGAATCTATCCGCTAGAGCAGCTAGACTTTCAGCCATAACTACCATTTTTCAAATCCTACCATCGGATCATATGCATTTCATTCCATCCATAGTGTCTGAGATCATCTTGGCAACTAAGGATACGAATGAAAAATCTAGACATCAGGCGTTCTCAGTGTTGATAGAGATGGGTAAGCTCATGGAAAAGGGTGGGATCATTCATAACTCGATGATTCCTGGGTTTGATCAAGATGCTCCTGATTCACAAGCTTCTCTCGGGGAGTTTTTCACCATGGTTAGTGCTGGGTTGGCCGGTGGAGATCAACATATGGTGAGTGCCACCATCACAGCGATCAGTTGTATTGCGTATGAGTTCAAAGATTCAGTTGATGTGGAACTATTAAGTGAATTGGCATCGACTGTTAATCTGTTCCTTACTTCCAATAGTAAAGAGATTGTTCGTTCCACTATTGGGTTTGTTAAAATTGCAGCAATTAGTTTACCTGAGGAATTGATCAAGCCACAGTTGAAAGATATTTTACAACATTTGATGCGTTGGTCTCATGAACACACTGGTCATTTCAAATCCAAAGTGAAACATATAGTGGAAAGGCTGATTAGAAGATTTGGGTTCGACACCATTGAGGAGAATTTCCCGGAGGAGGATAAGAAACTTTTGACAAACATCAGAAAGACTAAAGCTAGAGCAAAGAGAAGACAAGCTGAGGCCTCAGAAGCTGGCGATGAACAACCATCGAGACCTAGATCTGGTAATGCATATGACGAAGTGTTGTACGATTCTGAATCTGATGAGGATGACCAAGACGAGGACGCTGATGATGCAAAGAAGGGGAAAAAGAAATCAACGCAATATATATTGGAGTCCAAAGATGAGCCATTGGATTTATTGGATCGCAGGGCTATTTCACACATCTCTTCATCTAAACCGACAAAGAGAAGTAGAAAAGTTGACGTTTCAGAATTCGAAAAAGATGGCAAGTTGCATTTTACTGATAAAGTTGAAGATGATGAGGATCCGTTGAAGTCAATAACATCTGGAATCAACGCATACGTTGATGCTGTGAAATCAGGCCCAGTAAGGGGACAGAAGAACAAGTTCAAGTTCAAAAGAGGTGCCAAGGCTGCCCAAGATGATGATGATTTCGGTGAGGACATCACAGAACTGGCTCATGCAGCTCGCAAGGAGAGAGAAAGGGCTTCTCAGGGAAGCAAGGTGAGTAAGCCAAAGCAGAAGTTCAAAGCCCGTAAGAAGTTCTGAGACGGCAACAATCTATGGATTGGCAAAGAATATCTTGTATTACTTTCACTCTCTCGTCTCGTATCTGTAGAATCTGTCACGTGACACATACACTCACACACACACACACCCAAACATCCCAACACCACCTGGTAGACGGGCCCCAAACTTGAAGAAAAAACGGTTCTCGGCCAGTGAGCTTCTACAGGATCTCCAGACTAAAGGGATTAGACTAGATGCTGCCTTCGCTTCGGGCAGGCTCTCTCCGAGCCGCGGGAAAGAGGAACATCTCGCTCTCTGTTTCACCAGCTCTTTTCGATTCCACACCGTCTGCCACGGACGAGAATACACAGACAAAACGAGTGATGAGGGATAGATCGCAGCCTGTATCAGTAGAGCAGTTCTTGAATCTAGCTCAGAAATCATACCCTATCGGCACGAGATATCGTATGGAGCAACCAACGGCGGTCCATGTGACGCACGAACAATCAATACTTGGTGCTCAGCTACGAGAACTACTACAGAATGAAGACACAAAGGGCTTGGAGAAGGCTTTACAAGCTATGTATACTGCCGGTGATTGGAGTCCCGTACTACACGGATTGACTCGCTCGGAGTTGTCGTTACTCATAACAGTGCTGGTGAAGTGTCAGCTTCGGACTCTCAAGAGTGTGGATCAATACAAGGCGATGTTGGATGAAGGGTCTATCAAATCTAGAATAGGAAGGGCAAAGGCATTCCGCAAAAGTATAAACCATTTGTATTCCAAGCTTCAGCGAACGAATGGGTTCAAGTTCACAACAGCTGAGTTAGAATGTATCTTGCTTCTGGAAACGAAAAATTTCAATTACTCACAAGCTGTGAAACTGATTCAGTATATTGAAACACAAGGATCACTGGATAGCGTGCTTTATAATAATCTCAAACTGAAAGTACTTGGTGATACCGATCCTGAGAACTGGAAAATCGGGAATAGAAGGGTTTCGCCCAAGGGATACCGAGGTGAGCTTAAAGTGAAGGTTGGGTTTTCGAAAGTTTTACTCGAGTTCTCTAGCGCATCTTCATCATTTGTCCCAAATCTGGAGTCACACATGGAGATCATCAGCGGGTTTGGCAAGAGTGGGGATTTGGACCAAGTAAGACTGCATCTGGAGAAAATCTGGGGCATCCCAGCCGATAATTCTACACCTCAGAGCTTGGTACCAGCCTCTTCTTTGCTATATCCAGATCGTGCATTCTTAGAGCGGATTGCTAGCGTTTTTGCGTTCAACGGTTCTGTCAACGAGGCATTGAGCTACATAGAGAAATTTCACCTATACTATGGTATTGATATTTCCCAAAATACCCAGCTGTGGAGAGTATTAATCAGGATGATCGAACTACATTACGCGGGAGATGTGAGAACAATTGCTGATAAGTTTGAAGATGTGTGGCGAGCCATGACAAAGTTTAATGTTAAGTTCAATACGGCTTTTTACAATAGGAGATGCGAAATTCTCACTGCAGCATCAAGACAAGAACAGCTGAGAGAGGATTTACCTGTGATTCGAAGAGAATGTCTCTCAAAGACTTCTGTGATACAAAAATTCCGAATTCAGGCTTTGCTTACGAAATATTTGAAGTCTATATCGATAGTGCTGTACTCCAATTCAGAGAACGAGGAAGAGACGGATCTACTGGTTGAAAAGTATTTCCAAAGCTTCGCGGTGGACAATGCGCATCTGAAAGCGCTCATGGACTCAAGGGCGGAGTTGATCTCCATTTGCCAAAGACAAAAGGCAAAGTTTGAGGCACTTCAAAGACAGTACGATGAAGAAGACGAGGAGGAATCGTTATGGTGATGATGTACTTTTTTTCTTTTTTTCAATATGCCTATATGTGTGAACTTCATTGGATATGAATCAATTCGTTTGTATTGAGGTAGCGACTTGTTATTAGCCATCCCCATCTGAACCAAACCATTTGAGATTTATGTGCGTTAGTCATCGCGGCAACACCGAGAATCGCCGACGGTAGATCTGCATACACCATGATGTTCTGCTCTTTCTTAGTTGATAGCTGCTCTATAGGGAGATGTATGCTAGAGCTGATAGATGGTTGCAAGACGTTGAACAGAGACACAACAAGCTTAAAGAAAAGTTGGATATTTGTATACATGGTGGAACTGTATTTTTCGACAAGGGACCACGACTTCAAAACGAATACAGACTTGTCAGTTTTGAGTGCAGCATTGTATAGGGAAATGTGGTTTGGATGAGATGAAATGCCAATATCATCAAAAGTTATAATAACATCGGAATCTTCATTGACATATTCGAGAATTTCATCCCCATCCCACTCAGAAACCATGGAATCCTTAAATTTCTTCTCATCATCAATAACAGTAACCTCTCCGTTGATCCCCAATATCTGTAAACTTCTCTTTAACTCTTGTGCTCGCAACGTTCCGAGACCTTGATCATTCCCAGAAGAGAGGCATGTGACAGATAGAGTATTCCCGTATACAGGCTTCAAGAGCTCGGTTAAAGTCGGTCCAAAAAACATAACCTCATCGTCTGGATGGGCAATCAAAAGTTGAATATTACGATGCGTAAGCTCATCTGGTATCGAAGTGAAGCTAAACTGGGGCGACAGATGCGGTAGACCCGTAGATAAAAGTGTCCACAGCAGAAAAGAGAGGAACAAAACACCGCCAAACTGTTTGCATTTCCTCACCACGTAGTTCATTAGTTATTCAACTCCACCGATCGCAACCGAAGAGGTCAAAGTGAGAGTTTGAGAGGGAAGCCATAAATTCCAAAGCCTTCCAATATGCTATATCGCGAACTCATTCGCCATATTTGACTGTCACGACTCTAAATGGCAGACATAAGTATTTACATTTCTGGCGCTTAATCTCTTCAGAATTTGCCACTTTCAACTGGCGCTGTTGAGCTAATTGTCTCATTCAGTGCCGTTTGTCTTGACTTTACTCTCGCTGGAAGCTCAATTTCAATCATTAGATGACGCTGTTTCCGTTCGATGACACAAAACTTCTGACCTGGGGTGATTTTTGGCTCGACAGATTTGACGAGTACGTGAAACTCTGACAATGGCTCTTCATATTGTTGAAAGTACAGCTTTGCAGCTTAGAACACGGTGACTACACAAGATGGCACAAATCTCTGTTTTCGTGCTGAGCGATAACGGGTTTATTCTAAAGTCGGGTGAGTTTATCTCACGTCGAGCAAGATTTTGAGCTTTGGCATCAGGTTCCGGGAGGGACTAGACCGTACAGTTGACTGGTATACAGTGCGGTATGCAGTTCTTCAGCACCTAAAACGTCTTTATGGACTTCTACGTGTATCTGGAACATAATTGACTAGGTTATAAATAAAGATCTCACTACCTCTTATACATCAGAGACTGTCTTGGTAAGTGAGTCGTCCGTCTCAAGTGCTCTTTTTCGTTCAGCCTCCTCATTGATCTCGACAGCCTTATAATAGACACGAGAATAACAGATGGTTGATATCAAGGACACCCCGATGAACAAGATTGAGATCTTAAACCCATATTTGTATATTGGTGCTTGATTTGCTGGCCATAAAAACAACGGCAGCCATGCGTTCATGGCATATGTGATCACAACGGCAGCTCCTGTGGCTATGGCTCTCTTTTCTGGAGAATTAGCGTATACTTCAGCCAAAAGGGACACAAGCAGGGCAGTTACGGAATCCGACAATGGTATCATGAAATATGCGGCATACTTGATTCCAAGGTTTTTTGGCCAAATACTTAGTACAATCACGGAAAAGAAATCAACAATAAGTTGAAACACAATGATGTGGAAAGGCTTTTGTGTCAAATCTGCCAATTTCGCCCAAACAATGACAGTGACGAATGAGATGGCGTTACCACCGATTGGGATTAAGTTAAGTTGTTCAACACTCCAACGCTTGGTTCCATCTGCATTCTTCATGCTTTTGAGCCACAAGTTGAAGTAACTGAAACCGACACAGAAGGCTTTAGGGCAATATGCGCAAATGAATAACCATAATCTCCAGTCCAGGAACAATTCTTTAAATTGTTGGAATCTGAACTGTCTTTTGGTTTCTCTCCCAACTCTTGTCATTCTTTCTACTGCCATTTTACGATCATCATCGTTCATCCAAAATTTGGCACCTCCGTTTGCTGGAGTATCAGGCAGCATAAAAAATCCAAGAATTGCAACAGCAATAGTCATGACACCGTTGATAATGAAAAGCCACTGATAACCAAGTAAACCCTTAGCACCATTCAAAGTTTTATGAATTGCAGACTGAAGGAACCCGGAGAACATGTTACCAGCATAGTAAGAGGCTTGGAAAAGTCCAATTCTTGTGGCCAACTCTTCCTTGGTATAAAAATTCATCAAGGTGATGATGATACCAGGCCAACTCGAGGACTCAAAGAACCCAATGAAGAAACGAATGGGATAAAGCCCTTTAGGGGATTTAGGAACGGCACATAATGCCACCAGTACACCCCAAACTAACTCACACGAACTCAACCAATAACCAGGCTTCACCTTGTTCATGATGATTTGGGATGGGATAAGAGAAACAGCATAACCAATTTTGAAATAAGTATCAAGATAGTTATAATCTTTTCCTTTGAAATGGAGAGCTTCTTTCATGCCGGAAACATAGGCATTAGAGGTGTTTGACTGATCAATAGATTTCAACAAGTATGCTACACCGGTCCATGATAGCAAAAAAATGTCGAGCTTTCTGACGAAGGCTTTCTCCCTCTTAGTTTTGTAATAGGTTCTTGGAAAGATTCTAGCCCACAGAGATTGCTTCTCCTTTGGTTGTGAAGAGAATGGCTGGTCACTTTCATTGATTTCAGCGACATCAACAGAAGCGGTACTCTTGGAGGACATTTGAGTCCGATGGTATAGCTGGCTATCAAAGAGGGTAGATTCCCCTATGGTTCGAAAGCTATCGTCCCATTATATATTGGCTAATAGCTACACAATACACACTGAACGTAAACAGCCATAATCTACACAGTTTACACATCCTTTGGCCTCCAAAGCCACACAGAACGCTGTGAATATACCGCTTTGGGTAGCTTAGCGGAGTTCCTGCGTTTTTATATGCGATTTCTCGCATTATCATCGGCTTCACCAGACTGGAAATGTTGTTGAATCTTTTGCGGCGTCCCTACTGTATACGGCGTGATAACCGATACAGTGTGGCAATCGACATATCTAATCTATGGCTTTGATTGAAAAAAGCGGGAATGGGTTCATGATACTGTTAAATTGAAAAGCCATCATCGGATATTCCTTAAATCGGACGGGGAGATACACACTACATAAATTTGTAAGCCATCTATACGAATATTTTCTAATTCAATAGATCAGTTTTATTATGATTCAGTAGATCAGGCTTTTGCCTTGAGTTCCTCACGCTGAGCCTTCCAAGCGGCAACTTTAGCTCTATAGACTTCTTTGGTTTCACCTTCTCTCGTGATGTTATGAGCTGGATGGGTTTCTTCAAAGAAGTCATACCCTAAGGCATTTTGTCTGAAGGTGCCGCCAGGAACGGCATAATCTTCCCAGAACAAACCTCTACGTTGTAATTCCGGAACAACTAGATCCACGAAATCTTCAAGACTTTCAAATTCCACAGGGAAGATGAGGTTGAACCCATCGATACCGACATCATTGGTAAATTCCTCAATCCAATCGACAATTTGAATAGGATCACCAACTAATGAGGTCACACGAAGACCATTTTCAATGATCTGACCTTTAGTTTGATATTTATCACCACGTTTAATGAAATTCTCTGTAACAGATTGACCACCTTCAGTTTTACCTAAAATTATTGGTTCATCCCATTCATACTTACTCAAATCTGTGTGTGATTGAGCACCAAAACTAATAGCGGGACCATCTTTGAACAGATGCTTGCGGATAAGTGCAACTTTCTCCTCCGCCTCCGCCGCTGTGTGAGCCACAATCGGAGTCGCCATTGTTAGCACTTTCAGGGCATTTGGATCCCGACCAAAAGATTGCGCTAAACGTTTCAAATCAAGCACATCACGTTTGCCTTTGACTCTGTCCCAGGCATTGATGAAAACACACTCAGCGTGCTCTGCAGCCAACAGTTTACCATCGCGAGATGTCCCTGCCTGAATCAATAAGGGGAATCGTTGTGGAGATACCGGTTTGAAAGCATCTTCACCCAGAGTCTCAGATAAGACAACATCCACATAGTTAGCAGCGTTCTTATAACGTTGCTCATGGGATGGCAATGAACCGTTGAGCAATTGACGACCAGCTGCCGGTGCGTAAGAAGTAACAATGTTCCACCCAATTCTTCCCTGACTAGCATGGTCTAAAGACCACAATCTTCTAGCGAAAAGTTTAGGGTCTTCGCTGATTGTGGAGAAAGTGACACCAAAGGCTAGTGACTCTGTGGCCTCAGCCATGGCAGAAATCAACACACCAGGATCGATCTTCGGGATGAAGAACCCACCAGAGGCTGGAAGTTTCCAGTTGTTTGGACCTTTATAGACATCGTAATAGGCCAAGTAATCAGCAAAGAATAAGGCATTGAGTTTCCCACGCTCTGCAATTTTGGCCAGTGCGATCCAAAACTCAGTCGTGTTGTAATCTCTGGTGTAATCCTTTGGATGCTTCCACATACCAGCACTTATGGCTGGGCTCGCATGAATGAACACGTTAAGAATCAAAGTCATCTGTAGTCAGCCTGCGCTCCCATTGCAAAGATCGATCCTAGCAGGCTCATATATTATATATATAGAGCTGGTCGCAAAAGGACTGAAGCCACACTTGCGGACTTGAGTGGGATATATAAAGATTGGTGTATTGCCTCGAGATCAAGTGACTCTGCGGAGAGCCCTGCACCAGATGACTGTGAAAAGACAACGGAAACAGACGTGGGTGTTGAACGCCATTGCTGAGGCCAGACAGCCGGCGCCAAAGTACTGGAAGGGCTTGGTCCAGTTAGCAGAGTCGGCAAAACTGCACTCTCTGCTGATCGTTGATGATGGTAGCGCTGTCGAGCCCTCGGTGTACGTTTCCGGCCTGGGCTCTGCGACCAGGTCCGTTGGGATAGGCATCGCAGCCACGACGAACGGCGAGCACCCGTATCTCTTCGCAAGAAGGATAGCCTCGCTAGACCATCTGACCAAGGGGCGGGTTGGCTGGATCGGCGCCGTCCAGGAGCCAGACCACGACCGGGAAGAGTACTTCCAGGTGGTTGCCCACCTGCTGCTGGCCAGCTGGAGAGACGACGCCCTCGTCAACAACAAGGAGACCGGCGAATGGATCAACACCGACAGGCTGAGAGAGATCAACTTCAACGGCGCAACGTACCACGTTCCAGGCCCAGCGCTCACCGAGCCGACGAGACAGAGGTTCCCCTTGATCATTGAGACAAACCCTTCAACTGAGGCTGCCAAACGCCATGCTGCGAGATACGCCGAGGTGATTTCTGTCACTGGGAGCAGACAGCAAGTGGCGCAACAAATAGGTGAGCTCAAACAACTGGCACAGCAGTTCCAGCGGGATCCAGACTCAATCAGGTTTGTCTTGCCGGTATACGTGGTGGTTGCAGAGACAAAAGAGGCTGCCGAAGGTCGGGAGTTGGAGGCTCCTAAGGGAACAACTGTGATAGCTGGGACTCCGCAAACTGTTGCTGATGAATTACAGAGCTGGGTCGATAGCTCCCAGGTTGATGGTTTCAATTTCGCAGCGGAAACTCTTCAAGATGTAACCGACCTCTTGATTCCGGAACTACAAGCCAGAGGAGTGGCACAGACAGAGTACACTACTAGAGGTGGCACTCTAAGAGAGAATCTATTCGGCGTAAAAGGACAGAACTACTTCTCACAGGACCATCCTCTGTTCCGCTACAGATGGTTCAAGGACCTCACTCAGACCGAGTTTGAGAATATTCTAGCCAATGCCAAAGCCTGAGTAGGAGGTCAGTTTTCAAAAATCTGTGTGGATCACATAGAGGCGTATTCAGACTATGAATTTGGTAATTTTAATAACTAGACGAGATTAAGTCATAGCTGTTTATATAAGAATCCGTTTTCGTGAACATCAACACTTTTTCGCGGCCTCAACTACGCCTTGTATGTCATCACCAAATCTTTAGAAAATTACTTAACACCCGGCTTTTGGACGTTAAATATGGCTCAAAGTTGCGGTTTGCTTTAAAGGCGATATTTCAGAAAGATTGTTTGAAACTATCCAGTCTAGGGTCAAGTCGTGTAGTTTGCTTTTTACTCTTAGCAATATAAGTTGCTCAGCGTAATTACCGCCCAAGATTTGGCATATATCGCAATAATTACACCAGAAGGAGTATTGAAACATAGAGCCTTCATCTTCGGGACAATATTCTGTTTTGATTAGAGCAGATTAAGGTTCGACTTCTATTTAGTGAAATTTTCAGAGTGATATCAAGGGCAACGCAAGTTATCTAGACAACTTCATCTCTTCACGTGTTAAAGAAAAAACAATTGAGCTCAAGCCTTTCAGTGACTGTGTAATCTCTCTTTCCCCTGAAAGGGATAATTCCTCTCAATCGTGCAGCTAATATATGCAGAATCGACCACAAATCATCACAAAAGCGTAGTAAACCACAAAGACGAAAAAACACATAAAAGTGGCCAGAACCCCCAAAAATATGGGATTCCTCCTTTCCTTTTCCACTATTCTCCTCACACAAACCACCAAGGTTTTCTCCCACACTACTTCACCAAAGAACCATCATACCTTCCACCAGAAGTTCCATAACCCCCCAACAGGGTTCCCATCGATCCGATTCACTAATCGGAACTTTGGTTTCCACTTCTTGGTGATGTCGTACATTGTTTGTTTTGAGAGGTGGCAAGAAAAGATCTTTGACTGACACTTATGATACACATTTGGTAACGATGGACGTTACAAGATCCGGTTTCCTTGAGTCTTTGGTGTATCGCAAGTTGATGTGAAAGATCTGGCTTTGATGAGGTCTTTGAGGATTGTGATTGGGTCTTCGTTTTGTCTTTGTCTCTTGGTTTCTTGGTTTCTTTGCAACTTGGTTGTCTTGTCTGATGATTGATGATTCCTGGGCGTGTATTCACAACACTCTCCCAAATGTTTCGTCTTTCATCTTGTGATACGATTCAAAAAGTTAGGGAAGCCATGAACAGGGACAAGATGAGAATCCTTCCTCAATCCTTTCTCTCACATAGCCATTTCTGCTCCCTTTTGATTTTCTCGAGACCTTGTTGGTTGTTGTTCTGAGATCTTTGAGTCATGTGTCTTCTTCCTAGTTTTGTCTCTGGTTTCTTCGCATTTTGGTTGTGTTGCCTGATG
>PPLE02000037.1:0-30485 GCA_003707735.2 [Candida] freyschussii | reverse complement strand
GCCAGCATCAAAGCTCAATGAGTTCGAGATCCCAATCCAGAGCAATGAATTCACTGGGGCAGCAATGAATCCAATCTAGAGGTTGGGATCAACCATGTGGTTCCACGGTGTGATCTTCGGATTGATTGGGGAATGGTTCGAAAATGAAGTGGAAATGGCCCGAAAATGGTTGGAAAATGATATGAATATGATGTGAAAATGATGTGAAAACGATGTGGAGATGATCTGAACCTTATGTGGAAATGATGTAGAAATGCCGCCTGTGAAGGTATTACAACCAGTAGCCGGCAGGCCCATGGAATCAGAACGGGCCCTCTGGGCAAAAGAACCCAATCTTCAGTCATGAGTTTCACTAGCTTCTTGTTGCACGACCAAGCAGAAATTGTTTGTGAAGAATCAAGGGATTTTAGTGAAAAAGTATCGGACACCCTCAAATATGTTAACCATCAGATGCAAAACCAAATCATCCAGCCAACTGGGAGTCACAGGAGCCAGCAATTGAATCATCCAATCCCACATCGCCATTGCTGAAACGCAAGTTCAAAGGCCGTCAAGGTTCAAAAGCTAAAGGATACCCACTTTCCCTCAGATCCATCAGAATGCAGCATGGCCTCTTGATTTTAAGGCTTGGGCAAAACCTCTTCACGAAAGGGCATATCACAATCTGGGAATGATGAAACATCAGTCAATGAGGATAGCAGAAGCAAATGTACTTATCGGGCAAAACGAAATCATTACTGGGGCGAATAACAACCTCATACTTTGAACTGGAAGTGAAACAACAATTTGTGAGTGTGGAAATGGAATGCGGCGACAACGGCTCAAATGCAATGGCAGGAGCGAAAAGTGGATAATGGGTTCAAGAATTCTGGTAATTGGACTGATTCGGATTGAGCTCAACAAATGTAAAAGGTATCACCAAACCAACGAAAGTCATGACCCATGATCATAATCAAAACTGGAATGCCTGGTCAGCTGGAACATCCTGCTAAAGCTTGCAATCCCACATTCTCCCAGTCAAATCCCCCAACTCAGAGGTCTTCAAAGCGCCAATGCTAAAGCGAAAGATATCCAGTGAACCATCGATCCACCAAACTGAAATATGGCTCTTAACGTTTGAAGTTTGGGCATAACCTCATGACAAAAAGGGTCATCGCAGTCCGGACAGGATCAGGTTTTGGTCAAGTTGGATCGCTATAACGAGTGGGCTTATCAAACATTATGAGACTATCACTGGGCAAATGACGATCTCATGGCTTTGAGATGGAAGGAAGTGAACATGGGGATGAAAGGCGGCAGCCGGGGCAGGAATGGAGCAGTGGAAGATGAATGGTGACATCAAAAGCTCTGGATCTCGGGGCTGCTTGGACGGATTGTGTAGCAGAAAGGGTGGTGTGTTTTGGAAATACTCGACAAAATCCTGGAACATCAGTGGAGATCAAACTGAATATTATGGATGGATATAAAAAAACTTGAACAACGCAACCTGCTATGCTTGCGAAACCCACATAGGACCAGTCGACTCCACTAACTCAAAGGTTCTCAAAGCACAAATGCTAATATCCAGTCGACCAACCATTGACCAAACCGCAATATACCTCTTCAAGTTTGAAGTCCGGACAAAACCTCGTAACAAGAAGGGACATCACACTCTGGACAAGATGATTTGTTGGTCGAGCTGAACAGCGAAAGCACTGTACTTTTCAAACAATATGAGACTATCATCGGACAAAATGACAATCACATAGCTTTGAGCTGGAAGGAAGTAAAACGACGAGTGGTGTTTATGAGAATGCAAGTTGAGCCGTCGATTTGGTGTATGAAGTGTGGAAGATGTTTTGAACATGGGAACCGGTGAGCGACTTTGTTTCGCTTTCAACGTTGTGACATCACCAAGAAGTGGAAACCAAAGTTCTGATTAATGAATCAGATCGATGGGAACCCTGTTGGGGGGTTATGGAACTTCTGGTGGACTGTGTGGTGGTTCTTTGGTGAACTGGTGTAGAAAAAACTTTGGTGTTTTGTGTGAGGAGAATAGTGGAAAAGGAAAGAAGGAAATCAATATTTTTGGGGATTGTGTCCTAATTTATGTGTTTTTTGGTCTTTGTGGTTTACTGAGCCTTTGTGGTAACTTTGCTGCAGTGCTGAGAAGATTTATCCCTTTGGGGAAGAAGGGAAGGTTCCAGATTCTCAAAGGAAAACTACCAAGGCCTGAGCACCCAGTTATCAGTTTCTTTGCATGGAGATATGCTGGCAGGGTTTCTAGACAACTTTTCCCAGCTTCGCAGCTTAAATAGACACAGAGTATCAATCATCGGAGCTGAAGTGGCGATTGGAAATCCCAACTTTGAGTTGTAGATAAGCTGTTTTGCATTCAGTAGTTGGATATTAAGGTAATGTACTACGGCTAGTTCTGTTATAAAAAAAGCTCTAGTTTCATGATATCACTACACAAAGCCATGATGGCCTCCGGATCTGCCTCCTAGTTACCTTCATGTACTGATGGCCTTGATCTAAAATCTTGATTGATCTAGTAGCGTGTAAGTGGTGAAATGTTCGAAGCTTGCAATATCTTTTTGTGATCAGTGAAGCTCAAATGCTGTTCTAGAATAGAAATATGTGGCTTAAAAGGCCGCGAAAAACTCTTGATGTTTTTCCCGGGAAAATGCGCAGACTAGTCCAACTAGCAAATATCATGAATACGCTGAGCGATGAATGAGCTTGCCTCAGAACACGGGAGGATTTGAACTTCCCATCTACAAGTGAAAGGCAAAACTTTCGATTGAATGGAGTTTGCCGGATGCTTCATCTCCGGATCGCTCACGTCTACGATCCTAGACTCACTCACCCTGTATCTAAGGCATTGCACGTGACTAAACCTTTTTTCACCTTTGAGGAACGCAAAAGTAAAAGAATTTGGCGCTTGAGAGAATAGCACCAAAGATGCCAGCTTCGTCCAAAAAAAAAAAAAAATAAACGTCTACAGTTCTTATAATCGTCACTTAGTTAGTATTCAAACATCAATTTTCAATTCACTAGCTCCTCTTCTTGTTTCACTTCCTGTTTATCAAGTTTTGCGAGCGCATCATTTTGTTCCTTTTCCTCAAGCTTTTTGTTCTGTATTTTATTCTCAATGAGGTCATGGAATGCAATCATTGATCTCACTAGACTCGAGATATAAGTGATCATAAGCTCATCGTTGGTCTTGATGGTGAATGCTGTGGCCAATGGGTTTTTAGCATGTGCAACGTTTTCAACATCCTCTTGTGTAACGTCATCCATCCCAGAAAGGTTAGGTAACAAGTTAAAAATATCCTGTAGCTTTCCCAAGATTGCATGGTTGATTGGTAATTTCCCAGTGGATACCTTTTCCAGGTATGTGATGATATCTCTCAGTTTCAATTGCAATCCTTGTAATGACTTGAGTTGATTAGTGATCTTTAGTGATAATGTTCCTGCAGCTTGGTCTCTAATATCTCTCAAAAGGTGCTCGACACCAATCTCTTCAGCTTCTTCAGCTTCAATTGTTGAAGGTATATGATTAAATGTCTTTTCAGTCGATGTACCATCCTCCTTGACTTCCTCAATGGCAATATAAGCATCTGTTGGGATGCCAACGCCTGTCTGGTTGACATCGACAATTAAAAGCGTTGGATTAGTGGTGTACTTTTTAAACATATCGTTGATCTTAAGATCTGAAGCCTTCAACTTTGGACCTGAATGATACCATCCGATCAACTTCTCCTTGGCATTAATCTTTTTGAACATCTCATACATTCCCTCAATGTAATTGTGGTCCAAAAACCACACCTCTGGGTTTTTGTCATCCTCTTCGAATGGGATGGCAAACGAGTTGGAAATTCTAATAGTATCTGTGGAATTGTCACCGAGTATCACACCGACAACACGCTTCTTCGTGTCCTTAGCTATTCTGTTATAGTGATCAACGACAGAGAGAAGCACTAGTGGCGCAACGCTCACTTGCTTTCTCAGTAAAGTCTCATCGATTAGAGGCATTCTGTTGAGTGGCGATTAAACGTAACTATGGATGTTGAAATTCTGCAATAATTGAGCCCGAGGATAGATACACTCTCAAGACAGCTTGTGAATCAACAGAGGTCAAAAGGGCTTGAATGAACAGCCACTATGTCAAGGCAACAAACAAGGCAACAACGCTGTGCTTCCCTTTCGCTGTTGAGTTGAATTCTCGAGTCCTCGTTGTCGAAACCATTTTCGAGGCCGCGAATACGTTCTCTGATTACTGGCACTGCCCCAAATGGCAGCAATGCTTTAACTATGAGTTTCCACAACTTTTCAACTCATCTCCTCTCAGCTTGGAGAGCACACTTCAAATGCCGTTTGGTCAGATTGTGATAGGTCCACCCGGTGCCGGTAAATCAACGTACTGTCATGGTGTCCAGCAGTTTTTCAACGCCATCGGCCGTAGCTCTGCTATAATAAATCTCGATCCTGCTAATGACAGACTTGCCTATGACTGTGCACTTGATATCAGAGATTTTATCACTCTAGAGGACGTCATGGAGGAACAGAATCTGGGTCCGAATGGTGGCTTGATGTATGCCTTGGAGAGCTTGGATGATTCTGTTAGCGTGTTGGTGGAGAAGATAGCACAGATCAGTAAGCGCTCATACGTTGTGTTTGATTGTCCTGGGCAAGTTGAACTCTTCACACATCACTCCTCGCTACAGAAGATTTTCAAAACACTCGAGAAGGATGTGGACTTGAGGCTTTGTGTTGTAAGTCTCATTGACAGCTTTTACATCACAAGTCCGACACAGTATATTTCTATATTACTACTCGCTTTGAGATCTATGTTACAGTTGGACCTTCCGCACGTTAATGTGTTGAGTAAAATCGATCTTGTTTCCAACTATGGTGAACTCCCCTTTAGGCTTGACTATTATACTGAAGTTCAAGACTTATCCTTTTTGCAGCCATATATCGAAAAGGAATCCAATTCTGTATTGGCAAAGAGATATTCGAAACTCACTGAAAGAATCGCAGAATTGGTTGAAGATTTTAATCTCGTATCTTTCGAAGTGTTGGCGGTGGAGGATAAGCAATCGATGATTAACCTATTAACAGTGGTAGATAAGGCTAATGGGTACATGTTTGGTGCTACCGAAATTGGGGGCGACACTGTATGGGCAGAGGCAACAAGACAAGGAGGTTATGAGGAAGTTGATATCCAGGATAGGTGGATTGACAACAAGCAAAAATATGAAGAGGAGGAAGCAAAGCGTCGAAAAGAGCTTATAGAAGAAGCTGAGAAGCTTAACAAATCATTTGATGCCAATGATGAATGGGAGACTGCTCTGAAAGAATGGGAGGAGTCACACGCTACGATACGTAAATAGAAATAAACACCAGAGAAGTTTAGAAATCATATATAACCATCATAAATCAAGCGGTCAGCGCCTTTTTAGCAGCAGCTATGTTATCTTTAGCAGTGGCAACATCTTCAGTACCATGATAACTTTGTAGAAAGCTTTCCAAGGATTCGAGAGACTCTTTGATTTTCTTTCTGACTTCAGGAATGATTCTCTTCGTGTCCTCCAACACCTCTATCTGCTTCTTTAATTCGTATGGGTCCATGTTATTAGCCTTCGCGTCTTCAATAACCTTTTCTTGGTCTTTGAGTTCCTTATGATAAAGACCCTCTTCCTTGACTAATCTTCCAAGGGCTTTTGTCTTGATTTCTAATTGAGATGGTGCCATCGTATCCTCCTTTCAAACGTTGTTGAAGTGAAAAGGGCTTAAAAGCTGGAAACACGGCTAAGATTAATAACAAAACAGCACTAGACGATTTCCGAGGGGTAAACAACCACATAGAAAATCACGTGACAGCTCATTGAGCCCTCGGATGTATAAGCAGGTTTTCACTCACTTTAAACCACTTCCAATTCTTCAACTGAGATTTTGCGGTCGTTCAAGCCTTGTGTGCCCTTCTTTTACTATGGATGAGATCAAGGGAAAGATAAGGCAGACTCTGGATAAGCTAGGCGGGCAGAAAAAGATACTAGAGAAGCAGAAAGATCAGTACATTGAGCTTAAGTTCAAACTCTACGACTATATCAAGTACATCGAGACCCGTGGGCCAGACACAGACGATGAGACCTCCTCTGATGCCGATGTATCAGACTCCAAGAAAATGCTTGTCTCCATCGACGGTGAAGTCTTTTCTGAGAGTGAGCCAGAAGCCGCAGTGAGGCATGTTGAAAATAAGCTGAAGTTCCTACAACAGGCGATCCAAGAGTTTGATCTCAAGATCAAAGAAGGTGAGGAAACCTTGAAAAACATTGATACCCTCTTAGAGCATCAACAGAGGCAAGATATGGAAGGGCTGGAAGCAAATGGTGAGAAGGTTCAAGATTCAACGGAAGAAGGTTTGCCATTCATGGAGATTAGAGAAGAATTAGACGAAGATGGGAACGTGATAAAAGGTTCCGTAGTTCCACAAAGTGAGAAGGTCATCAAAGAGTTTGAAGAAGAGCACGGGTTGTTAGATGATGAAGAAGATGAGCTCAAGCAGTTGCTGAAAGATATGGGAATAACCCCGAAGCAGAACAATGAGACCAAATCGAACCCCAAGATCCAGGAAATATTTGAAGATGCTCATGAAAAAGAAATTCCCTCGAATGATCCTATGACTTCGACTTCCACGAATGAAACCTCAAAGTCTGACGGCAAAGAAAAGAAGCTCTCAAATCAAAAAGTACCCGAGGCAGGAAAAGTCAAGGAGAGGGAAGAACCAGTTGACAACAATGAAAAGAGTGATGACTACTTTTCATTGTTCAAAGAGATGGGTATAATCAACAAAAACTCAAATGTCTCCCATTCTGAACAGGAAGCAGAACAACCCAAAATCGATATTCAAGAAACGAAAACATTAGAGCAGCACTCTGATTCCCGCTCTGTAACGACAAAAGAGAATATCTCAGACTCAGTAGACAGTATTCCTGAAGTTGAGAAGTATGACCCCACCCTACCGGCAATTGACCAGGATGATATACTGCAATTGCAACTCATCGCCGACGAGATAGAAGAAGATGGTGACTATGAATATGGTTTTAGCGATGATGAGGAAGAGGAAGATGATGAGAATGACGATTGGGCTGACATTGGAGAAGACCATTTAGTACCATCTAGTCACAGACATCTTTTTGCAAGGGAACTAGAACGCATTAGAGCACAGAGAATGACAAAAAAGGCCGAGGAAGAAGGGGAGGGAGTACCAAACAAGCCTGGAAGCTATGATACGATTAAAAAGAAGAAATCCGTATCTTTTGCCCCAGAGCTACAAATAAAGGAGGTTGAAAACATATCGGAAGAACTAAAAGAGGCTGAAAGTGTCAAGCTGTCCAAATTCAAATTGATGAGAGGCGGGAATGAGAAGCTTAGACCAATTACAGATGAAGATGAGAGGGCCATGAACGATACCGTTGTCGAAAGAGAGCCCATTGTTCCTGGTATTATAGAGAATGCTACTACCGATGCTATTGTGGAGAAGGACGTTGGTGATACATCTCTAAAAGGGGGAGCTCTCAGTGATGTTGTAGAGCGAACTGTGTCCATCGACGAGCCTTCTGACCCTGATCCCCCGAAAAAAATTTCCAAATTCAAAGCATCGAAGTTTAAAGCATCAAAGTCAGCGACAAATGAAAGTAATGGACCGAGGATAGGCCAAACCTCTGTGGTAGAGCATGATACAAACAATAGCTCTAAGCTCAAGTACTCGTCTACTCAATCTCAAAAACAGCCTACTCCCATAGCAGTGCCACAAAACAAAAACCTTGAAGTCTATGAGAATGAATACGAACATATCAAGTCCTACGTAATGAACGAGTCAGATGAAGAGGAGATGTTGAACGCCATAACTGACACTATACAAGTTTATAATCCTGACGATGACCAGGAAGCATTGCCTGAAGATATGGAAGACGAGGATGAAGGGCCTATGCTTCTCGATAGCATCGTTGAAAATGAGGACGTTGACGATCCGGATTATTACGTGAATGACAACTTGCTTCAGAAGGAGTATCAAAACTTGAGACGAAAGGTGATTGCGAAATACGGAGAAAGTCAAAAGGCTGCTGAGGAAAAGATTTTGGAAAGGAAGATGGAGGGAGAGGAGCTTGAACCTATAGATGAGCATGGCAATCCTGTTAAGGTAAGTAAGTTCTTACAACAACGGCATAAATAATTTTGGAAAGAAGCCTCCGAGCTTAAGTGCGTCCGTAAACTGAAGATAAACAGAGAAGTCCGGCTCTCCATTGCATAATGAGAATTGTTCCACTGTGTATTGGGCTCTTTAGAGTTCTACAAAATGTTCAATAGTTTTCCAAAATTAATGTCCTCATAAAACAAAACAGATTTGCGCTCAAAAATCAAAGAAACAAAACAACTGGAATGAAATCGTACACGTCATCAAATGCAAACTCACAATCTATAGCCACCAATTATCAATTGAAGTGGCGACAACGTTTTCAAATTTTTTCCAAGTAGTTGTACGGTGCTAGGCCAACTGCTCCGTTGTCCAGCTTTTCGCACTCCCACCATCCATCCTCTTGCATGTGTACTACCAATAATATGTCACCCTCTTTGAAAGTCAATTCTCCTTCGATTGTAGCAGTGAAATCAAACATTGCTTTAACGTGTCTTATTACGCGTCTACCTTCTCTAGTTGTGATCGGTAGCCCATTGCCTGCGAGCTTTGCCTGAAGGTTCACTGAAGACTTGCTTTGAGATCTGAGACCTGCATGGAAAGAGGAGCGTTTCATTGTCTTGTCCACTTGTCGAGAGTCCTCATCATAACCAGTCACCATTGATTTCGGCCTCACCTGTTTCTGCTGTCTAGCGTGGCTTTCAAAATCGGCAATCATTGATTTTGGTCTCATCGTTGTAGCAGAGGTTTGCTGAGAGGATAATGAACTGGAAAGTTCCTGTTGGAGAGTCGGTGTCTCTTGCAGAGTAAGTCTTGCACTTGCTCCCTGAACATCAGCAACATCATAATCATTTGTGTGCATCTGCTTCAAGCGGTTCATATCACCGTTCCCTCCATGTTTGAGATCTTCCAATGTAGCTCTCAATGGATCCTCATTTGGAGGAATAACGTACTCTGGCTGTTTTCTTGTCTGTTCTAAGCGGAATGAGCTTCTATTACTCCCCTTTCGGTTCCAGCCGTCCCCATTTTCAGAGACCCTACTGCGACGACGAAGAGGAGAATTCCAAGTTTTGGAGACTCTTGCCTCTGTGCCAACACTTTCTGCAAAACTTGATATTGACGTTGGATTCGAGTATCCACTTTCTTCTCTCCGAAGAGAAGTCGAGTTCGTAGATGGATTCGATATAGAGGTTTGTCCGTCCTCTGATGGTGGGGGTCTTCTCTGAAGGTTACGAGGCTTCAGCTGCACATGTTCATAAGAGTGTAACTCCTCGCCTGGTATATGTGACATATGTTCCAACTGTGGATGGGAATGTTGCGAATGATGTCTCTGTGCTTTTGAGACATGTGACAGAGTTGTGCCATTAGAGCTAGACCGGGTTTGAACCCTATTGTCCTGAATGACAGTACGCTTTCTTTGTCCGTCACTTTCACCATTCAAATAATCGACAAATTCCGGGGCAGAATAGATCTCTGTACCGGTGCCAAATTTTTTGATGAAAAGCTCGATTTCCCCTCGTGGTTCGCAGTCCTCGAGTCCTCTTCTGACATTTTCGCACGCTGCGTCATCATTAACACAAGAAGCGGAAACAGCATTTGAGTATTCCCACATGTTTGAGATTAGAAACTCAATTCTTTCGTTTTCCAACTCTTGGAGCTTAGCACTAGAAATTCTCCATTCTGAAATCCAGGTCTTTTGTGCTTCTTGTAGTTTTTTCACGCCTAGCTGGTACTCTTGTCTAACTTCGTTGACAATCTGTTGCTGTCTGTATATCTTTTCTCGATTTTTATCCTGTTCTTTCCCAAGTAATAAACTTTCCTGAGCAAGGCATGTGTTCAATTTTGTCACTTCCATCTGATACCTCTCTTTTAATCGATGAACCTGGGCTTCCAGTGCCTGTTTAGATCTTCTGATGTTCTCGACGGAGTTTTCGACAGGTTTCCGTCTAGCAATAAAATTTGATAAGAAAGCATCGAGCTTCAATAGTGAGTCGCTATTGAGTTTTCTCGCCTGGTTCATATGGGATCTAGAAATTTGTTCCGTTTCGTTTCTCAGAATTTCAAAAGCTTCTCGAAGATGTCCCGTTTCAAAAGTCCCACATGTCTTTCTAGAGATAGCGTTCATTCTACGGGAGTATTCCTCCTCGAGTGCTATTCTCTCTTTATAGAAAGCCAGTAGCTCCTCACAAGTTTGTGCACCTTGGTGCATTTTGTTTATCACAACCTCCGAGCCTCTTTCATCTTTTCCCTTGACTCTATATTAGCTCTTTATCGACTTGAAGAAGAAAGGTTTATGTACATACCCAGAAATTGGTGCTGAAAGACGGACCTGCTGATGTAGCCATTTCCTTTCTGAGATCTTAGGGTCAGCTGATAGGTTTCGGTATAGCTTATTATACTTGAAGATTAGACGGGGAACATAATCGAGTGTAAACAGGAATTTTGTGCTGAGCGTATGAGACCAAAGCATCTCTCTCTCTCTGTTTACATATTTCCCGATTTGGTAAAGTGAGTTAACAGATGTTACCCGGCCCCTTATTTCAAATATATCATTCTGGTAAGGGACACATCAGTGAGAGAGAGAGCGGCGATATCGAATTGTATGGAGAAAGTGCTCATGAACTCTTGCAAGTGCCAGCGAATATAAAACAAACGGTCATGTCGTGGTTCGGTCCAAGCGTGTCCATCGACGCTCTGGTGGAGAAGGCGACGGACGAGTCGATCCCGTTTGGCGAGACGGACTTGGCAACGTCCATGGAAGTGACAGACCTCATCAGAAGCAAACAGGTGCAGCCCAAAGAGGCCATGCGCAGTCTAAAGAAAAGACTCACAGCTACAAAGAATCCGAATACTCAGATGGCCACTCTTCATCTGATTGATACCTGTGTCAAGAACGGTGGCTCTCATTTCATCGTGGAGATTGCCTCCAGAGAGTTTATCGATACCCTTATCTCTCTCATACATGATGACCGGACAAATGAAAGCGTTAGGGATCTTGCGCTTGACTTGATCCAAAGCTGGGCAATTGCCTTCAAAGAGAATTTCCAGCTTAAATACGTTGTCTCCTCTTATGAACACTTGAAAGATGACGGGTATAGCTTTCCCCCTATTGGTGCACCCATCTCCTCAACGTTATTTGACTCGAGTGCGCCACCAGAATGGGAAGATTCTGATGCTTGTATGATATGCTCTACATTATTCACTATGTTGAATCGAAAGCATCATTGTCGAAATTGTGGTGGAGTCTTTTGTCAGAATCATTCGTCCAAGTCTATTGCATTACCACATTTGGGTATCACCGAACCAGTAAGAGTTTGTGACACTTGCTACGACGATATCAGTCATAAAAATAAAAGCAACAAAAGCAAGAAACATCGGCGCTCCAAGTACCAGAAGGAGGTTTCTCAGGCTAGAGCTCAGTACGAAAGTGATGACGACGAGGACTTGAAAAGGGCATTGGAGCTCAGTCTTAAAGAATCGCAAGGTTATCAACACCAACAACTTCAAGTCACGGAAGCTGTCAAGCCAAGTAATGAAGCACCTGCCCCTGAAGAGGAGGAGGATGAAGAGATGAAAGCTGCTATCGCTGCAAGCTTAAGGGAGTTCGAAGAGCAGAAGCAAAGAAGTCAAAATCAAGCTCAACCACCGCAGGTTGAGAGTCCTTATGCAAACTTATTACCGCAAACTTCATCGCCTTATCAGCCTTCTTACTCGCAACCAGTCCCACCGAATAATTTTGGACCCCAATATCAGTATCAGCAAACGGTTCCACCTAATCCTGTACCGTCTGTTCAAGCTATTTCTTTCGCCTCCAATTACATCACAGCTCAGGAGGAAAATGATATAATCCAATTCGCTACCAAAGTTGAAGAGGCTAGACAACATCCGGCTTATGCAGTGGAAAATCCTGAGCTCACAGCCTCATATAGGAAGGCAATCCCATTGACTCCAAAGCTGTCTTCTGATCTGAATGATTCTTTATCGAAGTATGATAGATTGCTAGATATGAACTCAAAGATTGATACAATCATGAGAGTTTACAACAATTTGTTGGACAGAAGGATTGAACGGGAAACTCAACATAGGCAACAAAATGCACAACCTTCATACCCACCTTCAAACGCTCCATATAACCAGTCTTCACCACAGCTATATCAAAGCCCTCAGAGCCATGGGTTTTCTCCACAACATCAAAATGTTAGTCCACAGATGCAGCAAGTATATGCCCAACAACCCTACCGAAACTCGCCACCTCCAGCGTTGCTTCAAAGAGAGTCACAATCACAACACTCCCCTTATCCGACAAACACTTACATTGCTTCTGAACCCACCACAAAAGTTTCACTTCCTACAGAGCCTACTTCTTCATACCCTGAACCACCGGCATATAATCCACCGGAAGATCCGTTCCAATCCCAAGAAGAGGAATTCAGTGCACCTCCTCCTGAGCTGCCGTCAAGCTATGCAGGTGATGATTCTCTCACAAGGCAAGCACAACAAGCTGACTCGTACCCTGCATCTTATGCTCACCCTGAAGAAGTTCCATATAACTACTCCCAAGAAGCACAGTTCCCAGTTCAGCAACAAAACCAATCTAACATTCAAGAAGGATCGTCTTACCCGCATCAGCAAACATCAGAGCAAGAGGCTTGGAAATCACCAGTGAGACCACAACCACAAGTACAGAAAATAACTGATTTAACGTTTCCTTCTGTCCCTGTGAGTAAACCGCCAGTTGCTGAGTCAGTGACAACGACTGTTCCAGCCAAGGAGGAGACTCTCATTGAATTGTGAGATTAGTTTATCCTTTTTTTTTTTTCTCTCTTTTAATGAGCATGAAATTCTGCAAAACTAGCTCTCTTTCTCTACGTAGATCATGATTGTGTGGTTTCACAGTTTCCATCTATTTTATAATAGTACAAATTTTGGAGGTGCAAACACGCCATTAACACGAGTTTTAAAATGCCAAATCCCAAAAGGCATTAGGACCTTTTTCATCATAAGCTGCCCTCGTGACATACATGTTTTCATTTTGAGTAGTAAAAATTTGCTTTGAAACGATTTGACCACCTAGGAAGGCGACATCAGCGAATCCTGATTTTTTCCACTCTGGGAAATACTCTGGCATTTTTGCAAATCTTATAGAGCTTGGAACTTGTGAGAATGTCATGTTTGCCGGGGATGTTGTTTGGAAGGCAGCTTGTGCAGCGTTTGTATGGATGTCTTTCCCGATAAGATGATCATCTATGAGTTGAGTGTTCAAAGCGTCTAAGAACCCTTCAATTCTTGAGGTTCCACCAAGGACTATTATATGGTCCCATGCCTCTTGACGTTTACTTAGGTCGACAATTTTTCTCAACGAATCTGCAGTGGCTTTCGATATTTGAGATATCAACTCCTCACAACCTTTGAACCGTTCTTTACCAATACTGATTTCGTTCCCATCGTTATCTTTGAAAGTGTTATGTTCCAGTTGAGAATTATGAGGTTTCTCCTGCGTCTGTTTCTCACGCTCCTCTAAGATCTCTCTTGTTCTACCTGATGTGACAATGGCTGCAACATCAAAATTATCATCCTCATTTTTCAAAGCATCAAGACCAAAGAATGATTTTTTCTTATCCTCATCACTCAACACTTCATAAATTTCAGATTTTTTCAAACTTTCAATCTGAGATGATGACAAGTTTGGTAACAATTTTTCAAGAGCCTTATTTATAGAATCACCACCATAGGGGATAATTTTTTTCGCATGATGCACTATAGAGTAATCAATCACAGGTACGATTTCCGTTTTTTCAGCGCCGATATCGATGATTAGACCATCCGGTTGACCACCATGGGCATAAACAGCGCCCAATGGAGCCGGCAGTATAGTGAATGCGTTGATCCCCAACGTCTCAAACACGTACTGTGTGATGTATTCGATATCAATCTTAGCCCACGTTGAAGATGAGATGAGTAACAATGGGATATTGGAAGCATGTGGATATTTCTTGAGTATGCCTCTATATAGTAGTTTCAAGAAAAAATTAAACGCTGCAACGTTCGTGATTTGTCCCTTTTGAATCGGGTATATCGAATCTGATTCTTCCCCAGAGGAGCTGAAGGCATTTGGAAGCGTGGCATGTTTGTATACTTTGGTTGGGATTTTGATAGTTGGTGGAGAGTATGAATCGCCTAATCCGAACTGAACCAGTGTCGTTCTCGAGCCCGCGGAAACTATCTATATTAAATGTGTTAGTCAAGTGGAATTCCATTTTGACTAGAGTGAGACATACGAGATAGTGATCCTCATGGAATGGAGCCATTTTTTTCCAGTTCTTTGCACCAAATTATGAATTCACACGTTATAGAGAGAGCCAAGTTTTGTTTGTATTTTCGTTGGAGCTGGTTTTGGAGTTCGCGAACACGGTTGATGATATGGATATGATTAAGTTGTTTGATTTAAAGGCTGTGGAGGGCGATTTGATGAGGGATTTTGGTTTCTATGCTCTATTCTCAGTGGTAATATGTGCCGTATTAGCTTTCTTTCTTTTTTCCCCCCAGTCTTTGAAGGGGTTTTCAAAGCGTCTGAATGATGGCAATGAATCATGAGGGCTTCTACAGTGTCATGAAGTTTTTTGTTTAAAGAATATCGCGGGGAGCTGATTACATGGGAGTCCGACAGTCTCTGGCCAAGACGAAGCAGTGTAACCTTGAAAGATCACCAGATTAAAAAACATTGAATTAGCTCTGTGTAAAAAAGTCACGTGCCAGATTTTGTTGTTACTGTTAACAGAGAAAAAAAAATTTCCTCATTGGGAAATGTAATTATATACGCGAACACGTTCGGGAAATACGCGTCACCGTATAAGCAAATCCACTTCAAGAGCTCAAGTTTTCTCCCTGTCAAGTTCTGGATTCTAGAAGGAAGCTCATCGATGGCCAGGGCATCACCGTCAAAGAGAACACCACTCATAAGAAACAGGCCAGGGGATCCGATAGCGCCAGAACGAAGAAGACGATATAGACCAGGTACAAAGGCACTCCAGGAGATTAGAAAGTTTCAGAAATCTACAGACTTGTTAATAGCAAAACTGCCCTTTGCCAGAGTGGTGAGAGAAGTAGCACAGCAATACGTGGATATCTCCAATGAAGTTGTGTTCAAGTGGCAAAGCATTGCATTGTTAGCGTTACAAGAGGCTGCTGAGGCATATTTAGTTAGCCTGTTTGAAGATACAAATCTTCTTGCAATCCATGCCAAAAGGGTTACCATAATGCAAAAGGATATTCAACTAGCAAGAAGAATAAGGGGTACGATATAACAGGGGAAGGAGAGGATGGGAAGAGGTGAAGTGCATTACTGTGGCTGGCCAATTATGTATCTTTTTTAATGAACATTGTATTATAGTTATTAATAATTAAAGAAATACTTTAGGAAGAACCCTTTTTTTCATTTTCCTGTAATGAGTTATCCTGGTCTTCAGGTCGTACCATGTCTTGATCTGTTCGATTTTGACTAACAGTTCCTTCATTATTCTCACGGTCATTCCATACTTGATTCTCCTCATCTTTTCTAAACTCTTCTAGATGATCTTTCTTCTCCCATTCTCTAAAGAAGTTAACCAAAACCTGAGCTGTAACAACTTGTAAAGCTTGATACAAGACCAAAGACACCAAAAGTTTCCCCAAATAACGGAAATTATCACCATATTGCGAACTAACTAATGATACACCCAGGGCTGCAGTCTTTGCAGCACCACAGAACATTATACAAATCGTGTCCCTTCTGTTGTAATAAAAGGGTTTAATGAGCTTATACCCCCATCTATAACAAAAAGATGATTCTTGAGTAGGTTTCTCTTTGAAGATCAAAGGAATGAAAAACGGTCTTGCGATAAGAAAGCAAATCAAAGTCCAAAAAAGGTATATACCAATGTTGAAGAATACCAAAAAGATACACGAAGCCTTGGGTACTGATTCAAATGCCCTTTGATGGAAAGCTGTGGAGAATGAACTGAACATGATCAACAATAGACAGAAACTACTCACTTTATTCAACTTGAAGGTTTTCAAAGCCCAACTCGTTTGCTTTGGCCATAGATTTTGTATAACTTGACCGACAAATGTGGGTACAAACACACTCAACCCCAGTTGTTTCATAACGTTTGCATATAGTTGTTGAATTGTACTACCTGAAGCCGGATTCCCAAACGTCCAGCCAGGAGCCGATGTATACATCTGTAAAAGCGCTGGCGATATGAAAGCGCCCAACATGTTGCCGATGAACACTTCACATAGACATAGTAGAGCGTTGCCATTTGCCTGAGTGGTCATAACGACATTGGATGAGACCGTAGTGGGACAAGTAGCCGTCACTATGAGCCCAACGAGGACCCACTCATCGATATTAGGATCATTAGCCTTCTTTATAGCGGAACATAGGCCAAACATTATGGATGAGGTTATCAAGAAGGATATGAGCAGCACCGTTAAATGGACTCTAATGTTGCCCATATTTTTGAGCAAATCCCTCGTCTTCATCGATAAGCCGGATTGCAAGAATATCACAGCGACAGCTCCGTACCCAATAGAGTACTCGCCCCTTATCAATCCACCATGACGAGCAAAGTTCGGCGCAGCTTTGGAGATGCCAATGAAGATGGCTAATACTATGAAAAACCACTGTTTTATAGCGAAATCCCTGGCCCAAAAGAGGACATACGATATCTTGGGGCAACTAGCTTCAAACCGCTGTCTTAATGGCATATCTCCATGCGCTTTTAGTGGTAAAAGTCGAATGGAGGGAAATGGGAAACGCTTTATATGGATATTTAAGCGGGATGACTCCGGGGTTCAGAGTCATAGCTGTAAAAACCACAACCGGCCAATATCAGGCCGGTCCTTCTCGGTATCGTTTACTATATATATATATATATATATACATCGCATGGCCGTTGCAATACAGGTACCGTGTACAGGCCAAAGTTCTGCGCTGTGTTCTGGGCCGTTGGGCCGTTGGGTGGGCTTTTCCGTATAGAAATTTTTTATTTCACTCTCTTGCAACTTTTGTTCAATTAGTCTCTCTCTCTCACGTGAGCATCAATGTGGTCGTGGTACGCTAGCCAGGGCCCTCGTGTCCAGAGCACCGTGCGGTACGGGTCCCGGCTCTCCTTGGCGATGCTGTCGTGGGTGCCCGTGATGATTGTCTTCAACGAGCACGTCTGCTACGTCGGCAAGATCGAAGGCTCATCGATGAGGCCAACGTTCAACCCGTCGAGCCATGTCCAAGACTGGGTGCTGCTATGGAAGCTGGGGGTCAAGAACGGCATCCAGATAGACGATGTCGTGCTCTTTAGATCCCCAACGGACCCTGAAAAGGTTCTGTGCAAACGGGTCAAGGGCATCCAAGGTGATACTGTGCTAACGAGGTATCCCTATCCTAGGGAGCAGTGCCATATTCCTCGGAACCACCTCTGGGTAGAGGGTGATAACATCCATTCCATTGACTCGAACACTTTTGGTCCAATCAGCACAGGGTTGGTTCTCGGAAAGGCAACTAGAATCATATATCCATTTAACAGGTGGTCTAAAGTGCCCAATGGAGGACGAGAGGCTAGAATATCGAAAATCGGGGCATATGAATAGAGATGTGAAAACATCTGCCACTGAATTGTTCAATAAAGGGCTTTTTCTACGTGGGGCAGCTTTGGATCTCTCGCTTTGAAAGTAGCATGAATTTTAGTGGCGAGTATTGACTTCGAGGTTAATCAACTAACGATGAACTTTGACGGGATCAGTCAACTAATCTACGGTCCTGTATATAAGGAGCATATCTTGTCAGGGTCTGTTTTATACCCCTTTCATGGCTTACTACTTGACGTTTTGTGAGTTTCAATCAATGACTACACGAGACAGAAAAAAAAAAAAGGAAAAAGTGGTTGAGAAGATAATGTGAGACCCCAGTCTTTGGGAATACTATAAAAGAATGAGGTAGCGCTCTCTCGAAGCCTCATTTGCCACTCTTCCTCAACACTACAGTTTTTCCAACCAGTTTGAACACAATTTACACTATGGGTCGTTTCAACAAATCAACTAATCCATCTGGGAACACAATGACTCTGGACTGTGTGAACATTGGGGACACTAAGCTCACTGATGGAGGGCAAGCTATTATGGGGAAGAAAAGATACATGATCATAAATGCGGAAAAGATCAACTTCCAATGTGTGAATACTATAACAAATATTCTACTGAAGGGATCCATCTCTTTGAATGATCGAGAAGCCCTTGTGAGTCAACTTTACTACTTGAATACGAAATCAAACGTGTCTAGTTTTGAAACTTGTTTGCAAGTTTTCAAAGATTCTGAAGAAGCTGACCATTTAATGGCTACAAAACTTGTTGTTGCATCTGTGATTCGTGAGCAAGTCTCGGATCTTGATGAGCTTTTAAACATTTTTGAAAATAGAACGACATCATCTGCACTTGAGGATTCAGAGAGGCAACATATGGTGTTTGCATATGCGTCATTGACATTAGGGATGTATCAAAAGCACAAGGTTGAAGATCGGTTGGACTTCTTGATTGAAAGGTTAAACTCTCTTAAAAATAACTTCAAAACCTACACGTTGACAATAAGCAGTTTTTTATACGGTATCGGGGCATTATTAAGCATGAAACAAAAGGGACCATTATTGAACTACGATATCCATCTCATTTTAGAGTCCACAATCGATTTTTTGTTTGACTCTGATTGTTTTGAGCTCATATTACCTATTAGTATGCTATGTGGTATTTGTTCCGAAATGTATCATCCGACACAAAACGAAAAGACTCCATTTCACAGCCCTGAGTTGATCATTAGCAGATTGGAGGAGTTGCTCATGGATCCTAAACCAAATCATCGAGAACACTATATTATTCTCGAAAAGGCACTCAACACTGTGAAGTGTATCTCAGGGAAGATCTCAGAGAACCAAGGTTCAAGGAACTTTTCTGGGCTAATTGTCAAACTCAACAGTAAGACCTCTGTTCAAGTAGAGTCATGGTGTGCGATGTTAAGACTTGTTCAATTTAAATGGGTATTTGGTGCCGGGTTATCACATCATATACTAGGTGATGTTCTTCAGAAAGAGAAGGAGATACAGCGAGGAGCGATTGATGATTGGGTTCTCAACGATCTCAAGATTGATGAACCAGATGAAGATGAGCCAAAATGGAGGTCTACTCTCCCGAGCTTGAAAGTGAGAAAGTTGCTAGCAAAAGGGTGGACAGATAAGCAGGTGAGCAGGATGAGGTCATAGAGATTTAACTAATACGAAATGAACAAAATCAGCAATCTCATTGAACAAATAGACACTGTATATATGTAGAGAGTATGAAATATGAATCCTTACCCTGCCTAAGCTCATAACACCCGAACACCACACGGTTTCAGCTCCCCCGGCCAAAGGACAAAAAAAAAAGTTTGTGAAAAATCGTCGAGCAAAGGCAAATCAACAATTAAAGTCAATTTAAACACAGCAATTCAAAAACATGTCAGCTCCAAAAATTGAAGAAATCCAAGAGGAAATTCCAGAAGGTGCCTCCGTCTCTGTTTTCTCCAAAAATGAGAAGAAAGCTAGAGCCTTGATTGCCAAATTGAACTTGAGAGAAGTCAAGGGCATTAGCAGAGTCACTTTTAGAAGACGTGGTAACCAAATCTATGCTATTGACAGACCAGATGTCTACAAATCAGCTGCTGGTACTTACATTGTTTTCGGTGAGGCCAAGTTGGAAGATTTGACTGCAAGATTACAACAGGCCCAAGCTCAAGCTGGTGCTGAACAAACTGGTGATGAACAAACTGCTACTGACCCAGCTTCCATCACTGCTGATTTGCAAGCCGCTTCCTTACAGGACAAGACCGAGGAGGAGGATGATGAAGAGGTTGATGAGACCGGCGTCAAAGAGGATGATATCAAGGTTGTCCTTGAGCAAACCAATGTCTCAAGATCTAAGGCTGTTAAGGCTTTGAAGAAACATGATGGTGATATTGTCAATGCCATTATGGAATTATCCGGTTAGAAGCAAATGTATTTAAAGTCATGACCAACAACAAAAGAACAAAGGGAAATGATTTCAAGTGCGATGTAGATTCCAAAACAAACCCAACTCCTTATTGACGTGCAACTTCTGAGTCTGTCGGAGGCTCTACTGCCTCGTCAAGTGGCTCCTCCTTTGTAGGGACGGCAGCATCTTGGGGTAGTGTAGAAACATTGCCATTTAGCGCACCACATCGATAACAAATATACCTCACAACTTGAGGTAACTGACCAGGTGGAGCCAATCCGTTGTGAGAAGCACAATTGCTACAGATCAAAGCATAACGATTGTTTGGGCTCAATTCATCAGACCCTACAATTGTATCGACAATCGTATCAAACAGGCCCTTGCGAGCAGGATACGAGTGAAACTCTTTGTGGTTCTCCAACGATAGCCTTTTGATCTCATCTAGTTGTCTCTGTTTCTCTTGTAACTCTTGATCTAATTCTGCACTCAAGTCACCCCCATCTGCAAATCTTTGCAACAGCGACTGTGTAGAGGAGAACTTGGTCTTCTCCTTCAACTCTTCAATCTTGGCCTCGTGTTGTTCTTTTAACTGCTCCACTTTGCTCCGGACTCTTCGAAGGCGTATCTCATACACTTTCTTGATCAACGCCATCAGCGTTGCAATCACCAAGGGACCAACCAGGATAGGGACCACCTGTTTCAGACTCAGCCGACTCACGTCCAGCCTGGTCTTGAAGGCGATATACGTGATATGCGCCAACAACACCAGCGAGCCGTAGATGAGAACCAACGCTCGAAGCCGTTGTTGCTGATAGGTGAACTTGCTCACGCTGCGTTCATTAGCGGAGATTCGACTCGCCAAGGAAGCCAGCTCCTTCTCAAAGGCGGCAGGATCGAAGTCTTTGGATTGCAAGAAGGAGAGCCAGCCCATGTCTGCCTTTGTTTACACAGCGTGGCGTTCGTTATAGAGAGCGTGAATATGACTACAACACAACACCATATAGAAAAGCTCATTAATTTTACGCGTAGTTTTTCCCATCTTTTTGTTTAATATCGTGTTCCACAGTCTGGAAATGCCGTTTAAAGAGATCGAATACCAGCTGGCGTCGCAGTCGCTAAAGGCCTCTTCTGAGCCCGTAGTGGTCTCGACGAGGCTCGGAAACGCGCTCTTAGAGATCCAGGGCGAGCTCGTGCTCCCTGATGAAAAACCACGTGATTCCAGTGACAAGTATTCACAGATTGATGGACACCACTGGGCCGTGGAGTTCGGGAGACTTGAGCTCGAGGGGACAAAGGCAGTGTTGTACATTGGGACTTCTCAACGGCTTCTCGGTGACGTGAAAAAAGTGGACCCTCCTTTGGCACTGTTGAAGTTCCCTACAGATGAAGATAGTGATGACAAGATAGAAATGGTGGATGTCATTAAGCATAAGATAATATTCACTGGTAGACCACTACCGATAATGTAAGAATCATTGTGATTGCCCGTCTTTAATCAAATCATCAAGGATATCGTCAAGAGACTCGCCCTTGTCTATTTTCTCTTTGATCTCTGATGGATCATCAACCCCTAGGGGTTTTTGTTGCTGCAGCTCCTCTAGTTCCCGAATAGCTGGTTTAGCGGGCTCTGCAGCCTGAGGAGCATCTTCAATCTTGACACTGTCTGGTTTCTTCTTTTCTTGAGTGACCTCGACTGATTCATCCACTGGTTGTCTAATGTTTTGTTTTGCTGGCTCATCTTTGGTTATAGATCTATGCCATCCTGTTTTGAAATTAGGATTCATCGAAAACACAGGGAACGGATGAGCCTCGGTATTGAAAACCACTTTATCCAACGGCATTAACCCTTCATCATCAAACAACAAGTATAGATATTTAAGCGTCTCGGCTAACCAGAATGATTCCATGTTATCTCTTTGCTTTGGTGGGATTTTCGTGACATCATCCAAAGAAGTGTAAGATCCTGAAGCGGTTTTGGTATATTTCTCAAAGCTTTTAAATATTTCCCAACCCCATTTCCTGTAAATTGGGTCTTTGGTAATTCTATAAAGGATAAACAAACTTTCCACTGTTTCTGGTCTTTGTAAGTTATGTCTATCCAAAGGCTTGATATAGAAATCCTCTTTAGATCCTTCATTGGTATTGAAGACAACAATCTCAGGAGATAAGCCCGTGGCTGTCTCCTCATACATCTTGTGACAAGTGTATGTGATTTCTTTAGCCAGCATCATATCTTCCTCTTTGATACTATTCCAATCTGGGGATTTTCTAGCGTTATCCAAAGATTGACCCTCGGTGGCACCTAGAGCAAACAATCCACCAATGAAACAAACTAAATGATCCATCTTTGTCGATAAAGGTCCATCTATCCCACGATCCAATTCTCCCAAGAATGCCAATCCGTTAGGTTTTGATCTTTGCAAAAGATGATCTTTCATCCCACGCACCGATTCTTGATACATCAGATTATAAATTGGTTCCCTTTCTTCAGTTTGTAAATATTGTTTGAGCAAATACTCATAGTATGAATCACCTCTTGAACCTAATCTAATCAATTTCCCTTGGTATTTACCAGTATCCGGATGGACATAGATAGGTACCAACCCATCCTTAGGGTGATTATCATCCAGTATTTTCATGATATGTTCCACTTTTTCCCAATACAATTTCTCACCGGTCAATTTGGCTAAATATTTGAACTCCAATTGTAGCGTTGAAACTTCTGCCGTTGATGATGCACCATTATCCACATGATTTTTCACTCCTTTTTTCGTTTTCAAATTAACTGAGGCATAGGGCAATCCAGATGGAGAATCAAATGCACCAAGTAATCTATCACCCAAATCTACAGCTTTATCTAAAAACATGTCGTTTTGGGATAGATAATAAGCAGAGAGTAACCCACCAAGCATTCGAATAGTGGTTTCAAAAACATTCACTTCATAATCGAAATCATATGTCAATTCATTCTCTACCCATGCTTGTGCAGTTTTGAATTCTTCATCTAACCCCATCAAAAGCATTGTATCCAATGAATCCACAATGATCCATCCTAACGGGCTTGGTCCCATGTTCTTCCCCTTCTTAGACAAGGGGTTATACACATCTTTACCCCATGCATCTTTCTCATAGTTATTCCATGTTTCTTTGAACACCCTCTTCACCTCTTGTTGTGCAAACCTCCAATCCGTCATCTCTTTCTCCATCGATGTGTTAAGCTTTGCCTCATGTTTGAGGAACCAGCCAACGTAATAGCATACATAGAACGCTATGAACAGCACCAGTGATTTCAAAAGCATCTGTTTTCTTTTGATAGTTTGCACCTGTTTCTTTGTAGAGAACCCACCAACAGGCTTGTCCTTGTATAAGGGTATGGTCTTCTTGTCGCCGCCAATGTTCTTCAATGCCTTCCAGTACGTGCTGTCGTTATCCCTCTTGGGTCTGAGACCGATGCCTGGCTTCGAACCGCCGTACAAGCTCATAAAGACACGCTGGCAAGTGTGTCTGGAGTCCACCAAGCTCACGTGCTCAACGGCATTGAAGCAGATCCAGAAGACTGCTGGTGTCTGGATGTCCTTTACGTTCAATCTTTATATAAGCCAAGAGGTCCCGCCCAGCAAGTCAACGGTGGGAGTTGAAGCTAGTGGTAAATGTCAGCGCCGTCGCAGGAAATCGGTGAGCCGATCCCAAACAACACGCCTCACGCGGTGAGCGTGACGCTGCCGACGTGGGAGGCGACGATCGGCTATGAAAGAGGCGAGGACTGGGTCGTGAAGAAGATGCACTCTGGGTATCCGCGATTCTTCATCCATGAGAAGATCAAAGAGCTGTGCGCGCTGCTGGAGCACAAGTTTGGCAGAGAGGGCGAGAGGGCGTTTGTCTTCCCGAGCTACACGGTGGCAAAGAGATGTAGGGAGTTTGTCAAGGAGCAGACTGATAATAAGTCTCTGCCAAACTTGAGAATACTGCAGTTGTCTACACCGTTGCCCAAGGACAAGAGGGAGGAGAGCTATAGGGCCGAGGCTCATATCGCGGTGGTCTTCGTTCCAGAAAGCGAATATGCCCTGGCAAAGAACTACTGGCAACACTCTGGGGAAGGCATCTCCTCTCGATTAGGCGAGTACGTGCTACAAGAATTGCAAATTGTACACAATGATTTGAAAGAGGACAAGGATAAAGAGTACAAAGTATTCATCGAGGAAAGATTTGGGAGAAATTTGAACCTCGGTTTTGCTAAGGAGGCCAAGTTGGCATTGAGAAGAAGGATTGCTGGTAGTTTAGGTGACGAAAATAAAGAAAACACAAGCAATAGAACAGTTCTAGATGATGATGTGTTTTTGTATCCAAGTGGAATGGCTGCAATCTTTAATGCACATCAGGCTTTCTTGAAATGTTTCCCTGTGGAAAAATCTGTTTGCTTTGGGTTCCCATACGTTGATACATTGAACATTTTAAAGAAATTTGGACCAGGTGTACATTTTTACGGATTTGGTGATGATGAATCGTTGAATGAATTGGAAGAACGACTTGAACAAGGTGAACGGATCTTGAGCTTGTTTTGTGAATGTCCATCAAACCCTCTTTTGAAAACTCCAAACCTCGCAAGAATTCATCAACTTTCACTCAAGTATAATTTCCCCGTGGCTGTTGACGAGACTGTCGGTAATTTTTTGAATATTGATGTCCTTCCATATGCGGATGTTGTTGTGTCCTCTTTAACAAAAGTCTTCAGCGGTGACTCCAATGTCATGGCTGGATCTCTAGTTTTGAACTCCGCCTCCCAATACTATGACACTCTGAAGAAATACTTCAACGAGAACTTTGAAGATATTTTCTGGGCTGAAGATGCCATCTATCTAGAAAGAAACTCTAGGGATTTCCAATCAAGATCATCAAAGGTTAACATCAATAGTGAGGCTGTTGTAAAATTGCTTCAAGAATCCCCCCTAGTGAAGGAACTCTATTACCCTGGAATCAACGATACCAAAAAATATTATGATAGTTTAAAAACAAAAAACGGTGGATATGGTGGGCTCATCAGCTTGGTATTCCACAAACCTGAACAAGCGAGAGTGTTTTTTAATGAATTGAAACTATCCAAAGGTCCAAGTCTGGGAACAAACTTCACCCTAGCATGTCCCTATGCCATCCTTGCACATTATCAAGAGCTTGATGAAGTGGTGAAATGGGGTGTTGATAAAAACCTGATTAGATTGAGCATTGGTTTGGAAGATCAAACCGAATTGCTTAATATCATTCAGCAAGCTTTGAACTTGGCTGCCCTCACATAGTTTCCACGCGAGGATTTTACAAACGGCATACAAGACTATCTTGCATATGCATTATTAATGATCCAACTCACATCTTAATTTTAACGAACATGGTGCACGGCAATGATCCAACTCGAGTGCCCCAATATCTTCTGATCTACGACTCACGTCTATATAAAAACAATACAGACTTGTATAGAAACCGACACTCAATTGTAAGAAAACATTCATTTGATAAATCGTTTTGTTTTTATAGATTTCTTTGCTATATTGTGTGTAATTCGTTAATGATGGCAGGTTTCTCACATCATACTCTAGTTTTGAACCACTTTGTAAAATCTTCTTTTCCTTTCACCTCTCAATACAGTCACTCAACAACTGTGAGCCACGCTTTGAGCTCCAAATATATTCAATTCACTTCAATTCAACTGGTTTCTCACCTCTGGCAAAACGTGGGTTACGTGGATCGTTGATGAATTCAGCAGTGGATGCAGAAGCATCAGCAGCCTTACCAACCAAATAGTAAACAATAACACCACCGGCAAAGAATGGCCAGTATGGTTTCAAAACTGGCGTTGGAAATCTCTTTAAAGCAGCCATTGTTGTGTTGTAGTAATCTGGTTGCTGAAATAAATCTGAAGGTGTCCTCCGTTGCAAAGGGAGAGAAAATTGGGTGCTGGCGAATCATCAGCGTAGTAAAAAAAGAAGAGGAAGCATAGGCCCGGGTAACTAGGTCACGTGGTTCTCTGTTATGTAATCACCAATTGTGTGTGTATGTATACGTGATTAGTCACGTGATCAAACTCTCTGATAAGACTTTATTGGAGCGCTTCGGTAAAGTTATCTGAAATCAGAGCCCTTCTGTTTCATCCAGGGCCCACACCACACTGTGTCCTATCCTGGTCATTCACTTGAAGTGATATACTTCATCCTTGAGCATCTATTCACACACTTTCGTTAAGATTAGGGGGGTGGAAAAAGTTGTGCGTGGATTGCCGTCTTTTGTCGCAACTGATATAATACGCGGCCATATCCGATCATAGATTAAATTAAGCCATAACAAGACCCCGGGCCAAATCCTATAAAAGATCCAATACTGCCCATCTCGCATACATCCCTCTTTTGAAATGAGCTCTCCTATACAGAAAATGACAAAGCCAAATACTGAACCGCAAGCTCTTCCACAGGAAAAGTTTCAACAACAAGTTGTTTCTCTATATACCGACGTTATTGGTGAGAAAGTTGGAGGTCAAATCGTCAGTTTCAGTGATGAATGGTTTGCCGCAGCTGAGAACTTGATCAAACCGAAACCACCAGTAAGAGACGCCTCGAGATTCACATACGCCGGGGCTTGGTATGATGGTTGGGAAACTAGAAGACATAACACCGAGGAAGCTGATTGGGTTATCTTCAAATTTGGTGTTTCAAGCGCTAGACTTATAGGGTGTGAAGTTGATACAGCCTTCTTCAATGGGAACCACGCCCCAGCTATATCTGTAGAGGCTATCAAGATCGATCAGGAGGAGTCAAATGTCGATTGGAGCAGTGTCAAATGGGAACCAGTTATCTCTAAAATTGAATGTGGACCGTCTCAAAGACATTTTTTCAAAATACCACAAGTTACAGAAGAAGCATATACACATGCTAGATTGAGAATGTACCCAGATGGTGGTATTGCAAGATTTAGACTCTACGGTGAAGTTGTTCCAAACATGTCTCAAATCACAACGTCATCGCTCGTGGATTTTGCCTCGGTAAAATACGGTGGTGTTGCCGTCAAATGGTCCGACCAGCATTTTGGTACGGCAGATAACTTGCTTTTGCCTGGTCGTGGTGTCGATATGAGTGATGGCTGGGAGACAAAGAGATCAAGAACACCAGGTCATGTTGACTGGGTCATTATCAAGCTCGGCTCTAAGACGAATATCAAGGAGATTGTTGTCGACACAGCGCATTTCAGAGGCAACTTCCCGCAAAGCATCTCTCTACATGGAATCTCTACACAAGAAAAAGTCCCAGACTATGAGGATTCAAACTGGGAAGTCCTTGTTGAGCCTTCAAAGGCCCACGCTGATACCGAACACTCTTACAAGGAATTTCAATCCAATAATGCTTACACTCATGTGCGCTTGACGATAATCCCTGACGGCGGTGTCAAAAGGGTCAGAGTCTTCGGCACACTTGCATAACACCTAAATAAATTTCTAAATATTTGTCTTCACGTAAGATCGACAAAGCTCGTAGCTCATCGCGGGAAAAAGAAAAAAAAGCCTTTGCCAGCCGACGGCATCGTTGCCGGAGGACACCGAGTAGCCACAGATAACGAATGGATAAGCTCATTGATAATCTCAAGCAACGTGTACCCATCCATGAAATCCAAGTGCCGAATGAGATTGACTCATATGCTTTATTGAGCGTTTTGAAAGAGATCAGTGCAGTGAATCCTCACTACGTCAAATCCTTCTTCTCCAACGTCTTATTCAAAGATACTTCCGTCGATCAAGATGACTACTATGAGCTGTTCAGCAACGTGCTAATGAGCAAACCTAAACCCCCTACAGACGTTGATGTCCTCACTTATAATATTAGCGGGACTAGGGTTCTCGTAGGCGAGACACCACGGCTGATTAGCGGAGCAGGTACTACTGGGCTACGCACTTGGGAAGCAGCTTTGTACCTCTCTTACTTTCTCATATCAGAGTACTACGTGCACCTCAAAGATACAACCATATTGGAGCTTGGAGCAGGAACTGGGTTAGTGTCCCTCTCTCTGCTTAAAACGCCTGGTTTCCAGTGTAAGAAGCTCTTCATGACAGACGGTGATGGTCAGGTGGTTGAAACATTGGCATCCACTCTCAAACTAAATGGAATCGACTTATCTCAGGTTTCAAATGTAAGTTGCCAACAGCTTTGGTGGGGTCAAGATGAAGTTCCCAAATGCGATATCCTTTTAGCTGCAGATGTGACATATGACGTTGCCTGCATTCCACTTCTCATCGAGACTATAAATCAAGCTCTTCAAAATTCTGCTAAGGAGGGACTCATAAGCGCAACAATAAGAAATGAAGAAACTATACAAGTGTTTGAGAACGAGTTGACGAAGAAAGGGATGACTTGGGAAGTTTTGAAGAGATGTGAAAAACCTTGCGAACTGCAACAGAGTGTATGGTATTCAAGGACATCACCTGAAATCAGAATATACAGAGTACAGTAAGATCATGGAAGGATTTTTAATGAGTGTTTCCGGAGCTAGTCATCGTCAAAAAACGCCCTCTATTCAAACGAATCTGCTGGAGTCTCACCACTTGATATCATTGAGAAATGTAAGGAGCTTTCAAGTAAAAAGAGTTTGTTTGAGTTCAAGTGCACCATGTACGCTCTCACAATCTTACCGAACTTACTATCGGTTCCTTGTCGGTCCTTTTTCTACGAGGAACTCCAAGAGCAGTAATACACTCAGATTTCAGTTTGTTGATCAGCTTGTTCTTGAGACCTGCTCTTTATTCAGATAGTTGAAAAACTGGTTGCGGTCAGTAGCTTATTTAACGACATTCTGAGCTGCTTCTTTGAGCAGTCAATAGTTCCACACGCGGTTACTAATCCTCATGTGGGACCCCACTACGAAGTCGACTCTATTCTCTTCTAATCTCAACATTTAGATTGGCACATTTGAAGACCACCAGATTGAGGGTTTCGGGATTTGATCAAGTGATCCTGCACGTGATCAGATGCCGGAACTATCAATCATGAACTGACGAATTCCATCGATTGAGCAACAAGTTCGGTGTTTTATATTTACGTGGATAGTGTTATCGGAAGCTGCTGAAGCGAGGATCCAAGTGGTAGTCTGATATCTATCAAAAACTGTTTCTTCAAGTAATTTAATCCTAATATAATTTGAATAGTTTATAAAAAGTCAGTTTTCAAAGCTGGGCCAGCTAGTGAAAACAAATAGTTATCGTAACTCGTTTGTTTAGACAGATTTTGAGCAACTTTCTAATGCAATCGATTCTCTCTGTACAAGCCATCAAGCCAATAGACTCAATTCACCAGGATTCCCACCAGAACGTGTTCAAATTCCAACATTTAATTTGGCACATTTGTAGACCGTCATTTTGGCATATCCGGGGATTGATCAGGTGACCCAGCACGTGATGCCCGGAACTGCTTAACACAGGGCAACCAGGTTTGTTAGCAAAACAGCCACATCATTGATTTTAAGCACTTTTATCACATCTATAGAAAGCCATCGAAAGGGACAACGCAATGATAGTGTCATTACATCGATAGCTACGCCAGAGCACGAGATATCGTGACATCTAGTTCAACTACCTCTGGAAAAAATTTGACAGCCGTTCCCTCTATTTTTTGCCCGGATCTTCAAAATGGCCTAGCGGGCCATAGAGAAGTCTGGGACTTGTGGGATTGCTACGTATCGACTTGTTTCATATAGAGCTATCTAATGGACTGGGTTTGGGACCGATCGGACAAATCTTGGAATTTTGGTGATGAGTTGAGATGGGCAGGTCTCAACCCAAGCACCGAAATAACAAGCGTCCATGGCCTGTGGTTGGCCTGTGGTTGGCATTGGAGTCGTGGAGAAGTATTATGTAGCTTTGCTGGGCATCAGTGGGCACCAGTTCGAGGTTGAGGTCTCAAATTCAAACTCTATGGTGTCCAATCCCGGACAAGATCATCCACCACAGAGCTCAGATCGATCACATACAACGAACGAACCAGTGCATCCATGGCCTGGAGTTGTGGAGAAGTGTTAGCATTGTTTGAAATGAGTGAACACCAGTTCGAGATTGACGTCTCAAAACATCCACGGTTTCAAATCCCGGACAAGATCATCCACCACGTAATATCCTGAGACGTTCAACAAACGAACCAATACCATTGGATGGACACTGATTGAGATGGATGGACTCGTGGAACTTCAGGGGCGACTCATGTGAATTTGTCAGCATAGTTTTCCATTGATAGCCAAAACTGGG